>APFE030567576.1:6512-31118 GCA_000404065.3 Pinus taeda | reverse complement strand
TTTGTTATTTTTTGTCTTATAGTTATTTTTTTTTTCACTTTTGGTTTATTAGATACCTTTCTCCTTTTTTATACTTTGGTTGGATAATATTCTCTTCATATTTTCATCTTGATGATGAATCACATTGGTTGGTTTGAAATATCTCAACTATCACTATTTTTATGTGATGGATCCAAAAGTCAATTATTTAAATATATGACATAAGTGAAACCTTATTGATGTGAACATATGACATTATTTTTTATGCATAAATGAAACAAATAATGCATTCTTTTAAAACTATGCAGTGAGTCATTTTAGGATTACAAAACGTTATTATGGGAAACTAACATTTAATTAATGTACAAGTGTTGGTATCTTAAAGTAAATAATATTATAATTATAATGCCAAAGATTAGTAGAACTTATGTCCAAAGGAAATTTATGTTATTAAGTTATTTATATGTTATTGAATGATGCAATCCATGTTTATCACATTATTTATAGAATATATATTATCATGGGCACTTCACTCAATGAACCTCTGACATAGCACGTGTGTTTGTGGCATACTAAATAGTACCCTTAAGTTGACTACGTATTGGAAAATGCCTCTAAAAATCACTTTATTTAACCCCCTACCAATACAAACCCAATACACCTTCCGAATTTAAAAACCCTCTACTTTCACTAGATATTGTAGGTATCTACATTTTCATTAACATTTTTTATACCCCTTTATATTTGTATCCCTAGTATAGTAACATGTGAGTGACATGATTCCTCTATTGTGCCTCTATTATGTTCACACATGAATTATACAACTTTTTTCTTTTGATATACATTATAGATGCATATTAGTTCTCCCACAATGCAATTACTCAACCCACACTCAAGCACATCTCACAATGATTTGTGCCCTTTAATGGTCTAAGGGACACAAAGATCAACCATGTTTTAGGAAGATTGATTAGGTGCATGTATATAAAATGACGTATAATTGATCTATATTATTGTAGCTCATTTTCATTTAGTTTCAAATATTAAAAAATCATATATGCCAAAAAAAGAAGGAAAAATGCAAAGAAATGCCAAAATTTCATTGGGATTGTTTCATGTAATTTTATTAAAAAAAAGGAGAAACTATTTTTGGTCCAAGGTGGTGAAAGTCCATTATGTGAAGACATTTTTAAATATTTTATATGGTGATGGGCCATTTTCTTGCAGCGGATAAGTTAAAGAGAGCACAATTCTCAAGATCGATGGCGTCAATAGCATCAAGACCCATGTACATAGGGAACTCGACACCACAACATAATCTACCATTATGCTAGGGGGTGCCCCTGTAAACAGTCTGGTAGGAAACTGTTGTCGGGAGATTGACGTTCGAGATCATCCTCGAAATCACTACAAGGTGATACCACTTACCACTGCGGGTGCCCCTGTTAGTGGTAAGTGGTTTTCACTCTGGTCTCTGGAAAGAGAGCGTGACATCCGGGTGAACATAGTAGTCAACATATCCATGCCATGTCTACACCACGCCTCTATAATTCTACGTCATCCGCCACGTCGCATTTACATATTGTTTTTTCCACATTCAATTAATTCCTTTTCACCTGCATTTCACCGATAAAGCCCCATTTTTCCCCCAATTTACTCATTTTCACTATGTTCTCTTGGTGATGATAACCCCCTCAAGTAGCATGAAGATTCCAACTCGGCACTCCAAGTATACCAAGTATTTAAATGCATTTCCCACTCTATCAATTTTTGAAGAGAGGTTTAAAATTTCAAAGAAAGTCCCTTTTAGGCTCTACCACTCATATTCTCCTCATGGATACCGAACATGACATTTTTTATTCAGTTTTCCCTATGAACTTAATGAAAGCTTGCTAAAATGTCCTTGCTAACCAATATAAGTCAAAAGTTTATGATATAATGGTCAAGTCTGGTCTATTCTCTGAAATTGTCCCTCAAACTTATCAATTTCCATAATTTATAACTTGGTTAACCTCCTCTCTATACCCTCAGGGATGTTTCATCATGAATTCCCTATGGGAAAATATTTTCCAAGTTTCTTCATTACTAATCCATCAAGCCCTATCCTTTCCATATTCTAATCAATGTCTTCCATTTTCCGTTGAAACAATTTTATCGACTTTTCAGAACCTATTAATAGAGGATTCTAGGAAATTGTATGCTTCCATTTTTCTTCCAAACACTGTTTTACCTTCATATTCTACTCACTTCCCTGTTTCTTTCTTTGTTGAATGTGTTGGGCCCATTTTTCAAGTAATCATGAGGATTATTGTAAGGGATGATGCATCAATGGTAGATGGTCAATCCATAGGATTATTTCATCTGATGATGCAGTCAACTGTGGTGCTAGATATTCCTACATTTTGGGAGCAAACCATCAATTCTCAGCTCCTTAACTTCAACATAACTGGATATTTCAGATTTCCCTCTCTCCTAATATATATTTTTCTCTATGTAGATGTTGAGCAATTTATGGACCTAGGATTGAATGTTTCAGATCCCAATAAGAAAAAACAAATAGTTGTGAATTGGACTGATGTTGTTAGAGCTCAACAAAATAATCAAGGTTTTTTCTATTTCCTTTCTTCCTTCATGTCAATTGTTTATAGAATTGTTAACAATGTTGCCCCTCTTAGAATTTTTCCAGAAGCTCAATCTTTGTTGCAAATGGGTAGAGATTTAAAGGTTGGAGATTGGTTTCCATTTGAGGATTATACAAAGATTAGATTATATGGTACAAATATTTCTCCATATAAGTTGTCGATGTTTATGCCTATGAGGATATTTGCATTGGAATTCATTAGGCGGAGCCTAAATGTTGATCCAGTGCATTTTGTCCCAGCCAATAAAGGATATTTGTTCAAATTACCTGGGATTGTTGGGCCTTTCATTGTCAATAACAGGAAGGCACATGAGGAGGTAGAAAAAATATTATAGAGTATGAATTTCCAACTGGGAGAGAAGTGGTCTTATGACCCTCATTAGATCATTTCTAAGAGAAGAATAGAAAATGCTTATGCTCCTTATGTCCATGAACCAAAACCTGAATGGGATAAATTGGAAAATGAAGGCGCAGTCCAAATTTCAAGAAATATGAAAGTTGAAACTCCCCTTCCTTCTGAAAATGGGGTAAAAAGAGGACTAGACATTGTGGATTTAGAAGGAGAAAGTTCTCAAGGAAGCAAGAGGCAAAAGGTGCATAAGGGAGGAATAGAAGCTAAAGGTTCTAGAAAAAATCCTTCCATTGAAATTAGGTTTCAATTGCAAATAGGGGGAACTAAATGTGCACCCTCATCCCCCATTCATGAAGGAGAAGAACATGTATCTTAAGAGGATTTGAAACATTCATATGAACAAATTAATGAAAGGAACCAAAAAATTAAGACTAATGTTACTACCCAATTGGAGGCACAATTTGCTCCCAATTATCAAACCAGACTCCTTTCATCTATGGATTTGGAGAGTAGTCAATTGAAATCCTCATTTACACACTTTGTTACATAGTCAATTACTTCTGGAGCTGATTTCAGGACCGTTAGTTTATCAGTGAATACAAAAGATATACCTTTTCCTCGCAAGATAAATCCGCATAGGCAAATTGGAGAGTTGATTTATAATGATCTCAGTAAAAATTCATTAGCAGCAAGTAAGACAGAGACCTTATTGGGGAAAGTGATTGATCAGTTAAAATTAGAAAAGGCTAACTCATGATCTCTACACACTCAAAATGAATATTTTAGGAAGTTAATTATCAAGCTTGGGGTGAATCTAGAGGACAAAGTAGTTGTCAAAAAGCTTTTACAAGGAGTAGAATCTGAGATCCAATTTTTAAGAAAAAAGATGAAATTTCCTACTACTGAGCATGTCTTTGCTCCAGAAGTAGCTCAAATTGAAAAGGAAAAATAACTTATAACTCATGAACTGTTGGAAAGAAATAAGGAGGAAACTCTGAAGGAACTCAATGAATGACTACAACAGAAGATATATGCACATGTTTACACAATTGTAGTGCAACTAGACTCTAAGGACCCTATTGATAAGCTCACTAGGATGATGACTAAATTAAATATTTCAGAGGATGAGTTAAGGAAAATATAGAAGAATTTGGATGATACTAAAGAGCAATTGAAGAATAAGGATAGATAGTTGAACATGGCTAAAGAAAATGCATCAAAACACCACAAAAATTATCTAACAACCTATGATGAAATTAAGGAATTAAAAGAAAAATTAAGAGGTAACATGTCTCTTGTTCAAGCAAGAGATATTATTTAGAATGATATCATCCAATACATAAAGGTAATCTGGGATCATATATTGGTCATGGCAGAAGAGAAAAAAATGGTAAGGGATCTAGAAATGGTTATTTGTTCCAATAAAAACAAGTCATGACAAAGTGCACAATTGGAAAAAAGGATGATTGTTTTTTTGAATGTTAAGTCTTCTCTGAAGTTGAGAGCAATGGATATTAAAGATAGAAAATCCATTGTTTTAGAAATAAATAAGACGGTGCAAAAGAATATCTACATGAAAAATGAAGAAACTAGACTAGAAGAGATCAAGGAATTAGTGTTGCCCTTTAATTCAAACTTTAACAAGAGTGTTCGAGTAGGATTACCTTCATGTTGGGACCAACAAGGAAATCTTCTTCCATGGGAGACCTATGAAAAATTATTGGTGGAAGAAAAAAGTAAAGTTAATGCTTCCCATGAAAAAATAACAATTTTAAAAGGGTCAACAATTGTGAATCACTTGTAGAGAGATTTTCAATTATTATGGTTAGTTAAGACTCTCTTCACTTAAAATCCAACCTAGAACAGAATAAAAAATTTCAAGATGGCCTATGATAGATTGTTCAAGTGTCCAAATGCTGACTTGGAAGTGTAGAATAACTCCCTAGATTTAATATCATCAACAAAAGGAGTGGAATATGGAGCTTCCCCAAGCAAGCCTGCACAAAGATCCTAAGTGATCCAATGAAGACAAAGCATATAGTTTATTTTGGAAAAAGATATTATATTTTGTAATTTCAAGTCAAAACACTTTAATTTCTAAGTTTAATTTTTTAGTCCTCATAAGGACTGAGTAGAACTAAAGATAGTTTTGAAAGCAGTTTGAAATCATTCCTTCATAGTTAACAATTTTTGTAACTGTCCTCAATGTAATGTTTCTTTAAAAAGACATGGAGGAACCATTTTGGGGTTCCAAATTTTGGCTTCAGATAGAAATACTGGTGTAATGTATTAGCATTTTCTTGGAGATTTAATAATTTTTTTGGACGATTCCAACTGCCTTTTGAAAATGATATGTGTTTCTTTTCTACTGTAAGTCATTATTTGTTTTTCTTCTTCTGAAATTGTGTAAGAAGTTGTTGGTTATTTCCATTAATAAAAATTTACTTTGCTTGAAAAATTGCACAGTACCTGTAGATTATTTTTATTAAAATAAACTTAAATCGTGTTGCATAGTTTCATGTTGTCACCTTCTCAGTCTTTCATGTTTCTGATAAGGTTAATTACAAGATATTATGTTACTACAACCTTCTATTTTAAATCTTCCACTTTTTCATCATGCTATCTTGCTATTGCAAAATCTCTCCAACAACATATAAAAATGAAAAATTAGCAAATTCTAATGAAAAATGGCATTCACATGGAGAATACCCTACTGGAATTTACACTCAAGCTTCAATTATTACCCTCTCAGGCTTCAATCCTCTAGCATGGATTATTCCTTATTCAATGTGAAACCTTGCTCTAATTTCAATCTGTAGATGATGTGACTATGAAATATCCATCTCATAAACATGGAAACTTTTGCAGAATTAATTAAATATTTGTGTTCTTTGTCAAGTTTAAGTTCATCGCTTCTTTTCTAACGCTCCATTGGAAAATGATTAAGCATAATTGGTAGTACAATGCATAGAAAAATCCATAAATCATCACCATTATATTGGAAATAATCACAATATCAGTTATTGATAGAGAAACCATCAATTGACTCTCAAAATATTGCAAAAATTGGTACCATCAACAAAAAACACTTTCATACTTTCACCAAGTAATACCAAAAGGGTGAATACTCATCCAAGAAAGATATATTAACATAGATAAAGTTCCAAATTACTCAAAACAACATCCAATTATAAATATATGATAGATTAAGGTCACAAAATATAATTTCATAAAATCCTTACATGCAAAACTCAAAGCTGGTAAAGTTAGAAATGGAAATAATGCCCATCTCTTTACACAATGGAACAAGTAAGAGCACCAATTGTTGATCGTCATCCTAAAAGATACAGATCCACTTCCAAAAAATAACATAATGCCTTAGAATACTTGTCCCAAGTAACCATTTTGAGCAAATTTGGGGAAACAAAACTTATAACAACATTTCATACAAGAGGCTAGTTTTATAACCATGTCCTTAAAGAAAATTCTGGCAGGGCTAAAGTTTAATAGGTAACAAGTTTCTTCCAATTTCTTCTAACATGTCTAACCCATTGCATACTTTTGGGTCCAGTTGCATACTTTCGAGTCTAGATTCTTGTAGTTGGGATGGTCATTCTTGTACATGTGAGCAATCTTGAGCACAAGCAGATCATCAAGGCTTGGATCTGTCAACAAGGAGTAGATTGACAATAAAACCTACAATCAACAAAATATTTGTGTTATAAGCACAATAATGAAAGGTAGGAACCAAAGGAAAAATATTCATGAAAAAGGAACCATATCTTCTTGCTTTTCATGATTAAATGGACCAACTTTAGAGGAACCACAATAGAAGGCATCGAACACAAGTGTTAAGGTAAGGGATACCCTTATCTCCAAACTGTATATATGTGTTGAGGTAAGCGGTACATATAGTTATTATGTACGTAATCATATTGTTTTAATGGAGGAAATACTAAATTAATGTTTAAATGAAACACAACTACGAAAATATGAATGGCTAGTGAAAGAAACTTACACCCAAAAGCAGGTAGTGAAAAAAGGTTGAGTTATCTCGAACATTCACCATTTGAACTATTCACTACACCTAAAGCCAAAAAGTACAAAATTAGCATTAGATTCATACAAACAAATAAACAAAAATACAACAAATAATTCTTTATAAATGATCCAACATATGGAAATACATAAGGAAAGTGAAAGTAGAATGTTTTGAAAATTAGCCATGTTCAATTTTTCACAAACTTTGAAAAAATTCCTAACATTGTATGATAAGTTTGCAATTAATATAATAGATTCAAATTGTACAAAAGCATTATCTATCAAATCATATGTATACATGCGTTGCCCCTTTATTCTACTGTACCAACATGTTGAAGCTCGATGCCTTCTAATCTATCCAAAATGTCAATGCCATTATTGTAATCAAACACCCTATTACCATTCTTCTTCCTTATTCTTTGAACCCTTCCAATGTACCATGTTCCATAAGAAACACTTTGTTATGTACTTCGAGGAACACCTTTTCTTATAGTATGTTCAATGGGGGTAATTGAGTTGCTTTCAAACAACACCCTGCAATCTGATCCAATTCCAAAGCCAATTGAAAACCCCTTTTGTGGATCCTTCCCATCTCTCCTAAAGTAGACCCCATTTCTCACTTTCGTCAACCTATATTGGGATAATGTTGGATTTCCATTCAACTGGCTAACCAAAAATGCTTTAAACATATCCTTTCCATCAAGATCTGCCATTGGTTTTATATTTTTGCTTACATTTTCATCAATGGAATCTAAAATTTCATCCAACTCATGTCTCCACTCACTTTCCCTTATTTGCAATTCACTTTCGTTATGTTCCAATGAAGAGGAAGATTTGAATATAGGGTTGGAACAACTCGGTGGAGAATCATCAACTACTTTATCCACAATTTGGAAAATTGGATAATTTTGATCCTTTGTCCATGGTTTAACCCACCAAGAACATTGAGTGTAATTTTATGGTTGCATTCCACAAGTTGATAAAATGTCTTGTGCATCCTTCAATCCAATCTTAAGGGCTTCTACAATTTTAGCATATGTGGATATTGAATCATATTGCAAAAATATGTCAATGTTTTGTGTTTTTTTTGTGCAATCTATTCCAAATGATTTCTTGCTTCTTATGAGATTTATTAAAATGAAGCCCTTGGGGATTTGATTCTTCTTCAACAACTCTATTAAGGGTTCCAACCCATGAAGCAAGTAAGTGAAATCATAGGCCCTCTCCACTCCAACCATCCCACTAACTTTGCTAAAGAATTTCTCACATACGTCTATCCCAGTCAGGTGCAAAACACATGGAAAGTTAGAATATTGATCTCGAAATAATGTCATCAACAAAACAGCAAAATGGAAAGAAATTTTCACATCTTGATATGTCTCTTTGCTGATGAAATCTATGTTGACGTTAGTATGAGATTGTTTTAGTACCCAACATAACCATAATGTGAAGAAATGATGAAATCATGAAGAATTTCACATTCTTTCCCAAAGGCTCAAACTATGAGACATAAAGATGTCAATGTAATAAAAAAATTCATTAATAAGTCTTTGTAGCTACTTTCCTCTCTAACTTTCCACTTGGTGTACTTTTCAACTCTTTCAAACATCTACGAACATGCCTTGAAGCAATCCATTGTGTGGAACCCCAATTTTGTCGATACATTCTCTTTATATCTTCACCCTTAAGCTTGTGATCATCCACTTTAAAAGTGTGATAAACCATTTTGACATGACCAAAACATATGTACTCATTTCCTAAAACCAATTCTCGTCGACCACTAAATAAAGGATTCACTAGCTTTTTTGTTGTTGTGGATGTAATCTTGGTCATGAAATCTTGTTACATTGCAACCATTGTACAAACCAGTTAGCCTCCACCCTTCCAAAGGGAGTTGATAATGAAGACCTGATGTTGAAGAATAATCCTTCAACATAAGTTGTCTTCTTCTACTATCCCCATCCAAGGAATGACCAACAATAGGTCCCAAATTATTTTCGACGTGTTTCTTCCACATAGATTCTACTTTTTCCCATTGTTGATAAATACAATTTGCATTGAACCTATTTCATGTTGGATGAACAACCACAACCAAATGAGAAATATTTTCATGTAAAGGGTTTACAATAGTAAAACGTGCATAATGGCCAATAACATTGTTCTTAAAGAATCTGTTATAATCTCATGGCCTACAACTCCCTCACCAACTTAACTATCTTCTTTCGTACCACAAAACCCCACTAGTGTATCACTTTTTTCTACTCATCTAACCTATTTTTTCACAATCGTTTCATCTTCAGTAAGACATACAGGAATTGGTCCATTTATACCATGTTTGGCTTTATAAGAAGCTTAAACTTTTTTGATTGCCTTAAAAATGTGCTTGTGCTCCCTTGGGATATATTCCATTGACTTTCTAACTTGCCTTAAAGTCATAGATATTGAAGGACCATCCATATTCAAGCTAATAAGACTATGTAATCTAGGACCTCCCCATAACTTGATCATCTCATAAAGGGATTTTGTGGATGTACTATACATTCTCCCTTCTTTTGCATGCATCAAGTTATGAAATATCTCCTTGAAAAATTCCCAAACTGCATCTTTACCTTGTAATTTTCCTTGCATATATGCCTCACATACATCCTTGCAAAACCTAAAGACATCCTTCCTTTCTTCCGATTCAAATAAATTTTTCTTTAGGGGTCTCATTCTAATAGAGAGTGTAGAAACCTTTCTCCTCTCCTACCAAAGAGCTTGCATTGTTGAACTATGGTTACCATTTGTAACCCTTGTAGTATTCTTGAATTCATTCTGAGTCAAATAGTCCAGTATTCTACCTTTTCTTGTGCATCGTTCACTTCTTTTATTGGTGCACCTTGATTCACAATATAATCACATCCTGAACTCATCACATTCTGGAACCAACTTACAAAATCTGCATGTTAATTAATCAAATTGGATCCATGTTTCAGAATCCATCTGGAAATGAATATCCCTATATGTACCATTAATACAACATTCAATATCCTCATAACATAGCATGATCTTGGTATGCTTCTCTATGGCCCATAATTTTCCACCCCTTTGATCATCCATTAGGACCTTTGTTTCCAATCTCTCCCCATTGCTATCAATATTAGAATTCCAATACCCCCAACATTGTAATAACAAGGGAGATAATTGAGCTATACTAATATGACAACACAAAAAATAAATTTGAAGTAAGATAAATAAAATAATATACAAATTGATATTCAATTTTAGTCTAATTTGTTAATTAACACACCTGAAGTAGAAGGATTTACACTTGTAGAACCCTATGTAATATTGATGGTGTTGATGGGACTAAGAACCTAGTCAGACTTTGCTGGGACTTATCATTGGTAGGCTTCTTGGGTCTCCCAATCATGCCACTCCTCAAGCCAATTTCCTCATGTGAAGCCTTATTTGTAGTAGCAGTTTGCTTCCTTGATTTCATGTGTTCAAATAGATAACTAACAATATTACCACTTTTCACATTTTATGCCCCTCCATTTGTCCCACCGCAATCCTGCTCCACTTGATCCTCCCGGTCACTGTTAGAAAAGACCTCAATGTAGTGTTCTCTACCTGTAGTGCACCTATGGACAGGTACCCAAGGCTCTTTGCATGTGAAGCATAGCTTCCTCCTCCGGAGGTCCTTCTGATCAAATTACTCCACCACCCTCCGGGAGAAGTCCTCATAAGAAACTATTTGGGCATGCCCTAAGGTGGTCAAGCCATGAAACCACCAATCATGGGCTTCCCCCTCCATGTGCAGCGTGTCCATCTTAATGGCTTCTTGCTTTGTCATCCGGTTGAGTCAAAATTATGTGTCCATATTTTCAACCCAAGCCTTGGTCGTGCACTTGTCAGTGCCATCAAAAGTAGGGAAATACATCCTCCCTATGGTTCTCTATAGCTCATAGTTTTGGGTCCCTTGTCCTCCGTACCCCTTGTTCTTCTCACTTTTCTTGAGCTTGCAATAATATCTGAAGGAGAAGGCTTCTTTGAAGTCTTCATCCATAGACTTCCACTCTCTGAAGTAATACCCCATCTCAGGAGGGTCTTCCTCCCTTGTAGGCTTAATTTGTGCCACTGGAATGAAAGAAGGTGGTGCATCCTGAGTCAGCACACTGATTGAAGGAAATTGTGCTGTTGGTGAGGGGTGATCGAATGGGTGAGAGGCCCCAGAAGTTTCCCCACATATAAACCCTCTAGACATGGTCCTTTCTCTGTTCTGTGACTTGATCTCCTCCAGCTTGTCTTTCTACCCCTTGGCCAAGTCACATAAGGCCCTCAGGAGGCTATTGAAAATCATCTCCTCCCTGCTCTTGGGCTCTGTCATTTCCTCCTCTTCAGCCACTATTTTCCCCTTGTCCTTTGTGTTTGGAGTAATCTCTAACTCCGTTTCTCTGCTCCTATACATCTGTCTCTGGTAGGTGATGTTTTGTTGGTCCCCTTCTCTCATAGGAGATAGTCCCCATAGCTTAGCCAAGAACTAGGCTTTGATCCCACTGTAATGTTCCAAACTTAAATAAATAGTGATATGCAGAGCAAAAACGATTTATAGCAGAAAAATTTTAAGCAATCAGCAAATGCTCATAATAAGTATGGAATTAATAACCAACTGAGACATTTTATTATTCAATGGAGCATGTACAATAGTATGGAGGAATGCACCTGGGATTACCTCAATGGCAAGCGTTACATAACCCAGGTGATAATGCAATTATCTCAAATACTGGAAATGATTTCTCCTCTAATGCTTTGCATGGCTTAGAAAACTTCATTGTTTCTTGGAAAGGGACTACAAGAAACTCCTCCTCTGATGCTTAGAAAATGATGAAACTTCAGCCACAAACTCATTAGCCAAAACCCACAAAATCCCATAAATGGTTTGGCCTGATTTGGACTTCCCAAAGTCAACCCCCAATGCACTGTTCAATCCCCAACAATTCTACATTGTTTGCTGCAAAGATGCAGCTTAAACCCCACATCCCACTAGCTGCTAAATAAAGTCGAATTTGCCCCAAAGTTCCTAAATCTAAGTGTGGGGTCCTCCTCCTAAGTCAAAATTGTGCCAAAAATGTGTAGTTGCACCCTTTGACTAATGTTTGTGAGAAGGGACATGACAACATTGCTTTCAGCTGATGTATCGCTCAGTATAACCTGTCCATAACATAGACATAATATAATCACATAATATCAACTCATAACCATACAATATTGACCTTGTATATTTGTCATGACTACTCTTCTCAATTGATTCCTCATATCCAAGAACTTCTTCATGTCATTCACCTGCATAGGTAATCATTCTGTCATAAGAATGATTCTTAATGATCTGTCAGAAAACAACATGATGCATACATATATATACATATAAACATCAACATAAAACAATCATGATCCTATCAAAGAATGACATACAGATACATATAAACATCAACATAATCATGATCACAACATAATTTCTAGATATCAAGGTCAAGGTTAAGAGAAATGCCTTTATTCATGCAACACATTTGCAACAATAAGAATAGTCATTCCCAATCATAGCCAAGGCATCTGATGCCTCAGTATAATTTACTTTACCGTCTTGGTTACCTTTCTCATGACTTTACTTCCACCGTCCATTTACCACAATGGACCTAACTAGTCTAATTGATTGTCATAGCCTTACCTTCTGCTGCGCTTAATCATGCATAGATCTTCATCTGAGTTTTACATTATATGTTGGGTACCACATGACCCTCCCAGAGCTCCATTAATTTCCTCTTTTTCCAACCAATCTCCAATACTCTGAAAACAACAAAGGAAAGACTGAGAATAAAATAAGAAGAAAACCATAGAAAACTAACAACGATATGACACCACAAACAAAGTGGCATGATCATGCACTAAACATAACAAAACTAAATCAAGGGAAAGAAAATCACAAAATACCAAAAGCACAAGACTAACAACAGGCACCATGACTCAATCCCATGGTTCCCAGTGATTCCAAAGGAAATCTCAACCTGAGCCTTCTTCAAAATTTCATGGTAGTCTCTTTGCCATGCAATCCCCTGCATCATACCACCATAAACACATAATTGTCAGTGCATAAATAAACATAACAATACACCCGATACTTTATCTTGTTGTTCCAAGCACATTTCCTTGTAGCTAAACACATCTATGCCATCTCTCAAGGGACTCCAATCCCCTTGACAAATCCACCTGTAACTAGAGACTAGCTAATATACCTGTCAAATACATGTCCATGAATATAGCACATATCCATATAATTTTAGACAAAACAAGGTTAAGAAGGCTTCCTGTGTGCAAAGCACTCATTCATTTCGAATTAGGGTTTCCAAACATAGCCCAAGGAATTCTTACCCAATTCCTTTCTTTTACCTTTGTGCCTTGTTGCACGATGAGGCTTAGTTATATAAACACATCAATTATTACCTTGTCATGCTAATACCAAGCATGTTTCCTACAACTGCTCACACATGTCAACCACATGTTCCAAATATCGAGACAATAATATCTATCAATTTGAAATAAATCTTTACCAAGACTAAGAATCATGTCATAATCTATAGTCAACTCATAGTCATTAGACATAATGCTACAACTGTCACCTAATACACTCAAGTACATATGAACTGTCTCAACACATATGTATAAGTACAACCATCTTAAAATAAGATCATTTGAACACATACTCATATTATGCAATTCATGACACATTCAACCAACATGCAAACATACCATGTTATAAATGAACTAGACAACATAATCAAACTGTCAAGTACCAAATATACGACATAAGAAAACTCATACCTTAATGTATCTTAGGAGAGGCTATCTTGTGTGCACAATCAAGCTAGTTAGCACGATATAACTTCTCCACACATCAACTTAGACATAAATAAGATCATGCTATCCATGACAATCACTAACTAACATGTTCACATCCCAACTCATAAACAATTATCATTTATGCATAGTAATCACATATTTATGATCAGTCTAGATTAGTACGACACCAGATCACAAATATGCCAGCTCATACCTGAATATCACAACCATAACCATCTTCATAGGCCAAGCTAGGTTAAAAAAATACATATAACATCAAGATCTTCAATGCAATGAACATAACCATCACGCATATGGCCAATCCAAATTACAACATCAAGATCTCAATGAGATAACCCTAATCATCAAGTTAATAGCATATAACGACAATAAGCTAATATCATGCTCAACAACAAGATATAAACTAATCATTAAATTATATAACATAAAAAAACAATATGAATGCATACAACCACAGGTTACCATCATTCTTGACTATCTGACTCAAGTGCATATGACTATGCTAATCAACTATCATCTATCATGTACGTAACCATAGCATCAAAAGACATGTATATAAACCTAATGTATATAACCCTAATGCATATAAGAATCCTTAACCTACATACTTGCATGCCCAACATACAATACGTGTATAATGATTTTCTCTGACCCCAAATTCCAATGCTGCAACCTCATTATGATGATCCACATCTCCTACTCTATCTCAGCCAACATTTTAGCATCATGACAGCCAATAGCACCATGATGACCTAACTTGCATACAATGACCACACCAGACAGTTTTGACCTACTATTCATGCATAAATATAACCAAGACCATACATGCATAACAACTACATATAGACGTATAACACATGAGTACCAAACCAAATACACCTCATTCTAGCTAGAGTCTAGTCATCAATGCATGACCATATCAACTACACAAACCATGACCTCATGCATGACAAAAGCCATTACACCATTATACACATTGCCACATGAAACCATCAACATGCATAAGCAATGCATAATCAACTACACCTATGCATGAAGGCATGTAATCGAGCATAATCAATCAATACTTTTAACCAACCTACAAGATTGATACATGTAATCAAACATACAAGAATGCAAACTAACATACAAGGATGTAATCAAGTGGCATACAACAACATGTAAGTGACATATAGCAATATGTAACCAGTCATATACTCATGACGATGTATTCCACAAAATCAACATCAGGCTCCTCATGACAACCTTACTACAACCATGATCTACATTATGCAATGCAACAAGCACATGGAATGCAAGTGTAAGAGACACACATGCAACTAACATGCATGCATGACCAACACACAAAGCCCATCTAGTTCGAGGGGTGAACCATGCTCTGATACCACTCTGTAACGCCCTCCTCCCATATTCACCCAAGTAACCATGCCAACCAAGGTAAACATGAGATGAGAGGCTACTATGATCAAATTCGACATCCTATGTGACCTTAAGGAAGTGGAATCAATGAAACATCACACACAGTCATCCAACATCAACAACAAAACCCTCAGGAGACATGTGAGTCACTTAGACAAACTATTTCTCAGTCCCACTGTTGTTCTGGATCTCTTAGGCCATAATATCTCTCATGCTATGGGCAAGGGAGCGACCAACAACCTAAAGTCGCTTTCACAAGATTGTCTGCCAGTGACTAGAGACCAAATTTGCCAGTTTTGTCCTAGTGAACCCAGGATTTAAGCTACTTTTTCAGGCCCAGAGTTGAGGCCATTGCCTAGAATGGAGTGATAGATTTAAATCAGTAAAAATATAGGAAAACATTTATGCAAAAGAAATAAGTCGTACACAACCTTTATCAGACCTCTACTAACCATGCTAGGAATTTTGTCAAACATATCATCAACATATAACCTATATGTGTAAACAACATAATTAAGTGTAGGAATCTCATACTTATCTGAGAATCACTATGAACCATTGTTACCTCATGTTGTTTTCTTCATTATCATATATTATGCCATAGATACACTATCCATTCATTTACAAGTAAAATCATGTTGAGAGCCATGTTGTCATAAAATATAAATATAACCAGCATAATAGGAACAAAATTACCATAAACATGTCAGCCATCAAAATCCACATATACATCAATACATTTGCACATGGAAATCAAGGGAATGAATTTCTCATTAATGAATGTAATAAACCAACCGGAGATGGGACTACCATGTTCGAGTCGACCATAGAATGGCTAGGCCAAATCTGTCTTCAGCCATTCACCCGTGTGCCATATTCCAAGCATGAATGTGGGACTCAAACCAAAAGAACCAACCAGAGCATATCGAGGCTAAACCACCTCACCCTCATCAATAGAAACTAGGCTTTACCATAATCCATCCTGGATCACTAGGCCAACATAATGAACACATCATAAGAGGCTTTACTGTGATCTCCACCCGATCACTAGGCCAAACAAGCATGGATGCCACCAGATTTCTCCACCTACACCATGAGGAATTTTCCCATCAACCATGGTATTTACATATTTTTACATGATTTTTTAACTAGAGCTATTACATAACCCTCCCCCTTGGGGAACACCATCCTCGGTGTTCAATGACACCTATAACCAACAAGACTGCTAAAAGAAAAAAACATACTACCCATGGAGCTTTATAACATAGCTCGTTGCGTTATTTACAATGACCATCTGCTAAAACATACAACATGACTAGATAACAACCATATCACATATTGGAGCTTTATAACACAACTCATTTACGATATTTACAATAACCACATATACACATATGCACATCTTCTAAACTAGTAAATAAGATAATACAATGCCCATATCAATCAACAAGGGAATCTAGAGGCTCACACCTCCACCCTCAAAGTAATACCAGGATTCACCTCCTTCCCAAGAAGTCCAGAATCCACTTCAAAGTCAAATCTGCATCCAATGTCCAGCGCTATAATCCTGTGCGACTTGCCCTTTCAATGAATAGTTACTGGCTCATTGTTCTAGCGCACACTCCCAGTGTGCATATGATTAAATATGGCAATGCTAATGACCAAAATATATCCATCCATGACCTTCCCTTCTCTATTACACAGTCCCTCGGGAACCTGGTCACCCCTTCCATGTAGTCACTCACCTTTGAAGTTCTGCTGGCACCCCCATCTTAGCTAGTCCATCCCTTGGCAAGGCTTCCTCGCATCGGAAGATACAAAACCAAGGCATATACCTGCCTCAAAACCATCATACTAGTCATAGCATTCTCATGGAAATCAATGGAAACTATTGGGTACTAGTGTCCCACAATGTCCCTACTCCTAAAGTGCTCTACAAGCATACTGTTGCATGTTCCAATTTCTTTCACTATTGCTACTAATTCTTGCGATAGATTTCAGCCATTCAACTGAGCATTTCCATGCTTCTTGTACCAAGCACATATCTTCCATTAGATTAAAATAAATTAAAATAAATTCACATCATGCCTCATTGGTAGCTTGTCAATAAGGTACATTTGCAATCATGTTTGCTTCCTGTCACAAAAATTCAGACTAGCATATTTGACCAAATCAACATGTATGAACATATCACATCAGGTTAGCTCAAAACATAACCATAAAAATCATAAATCACATGTAACCATCATAAACCAAAATCATAGATCACATGTTATCACCATAGACCATAGTCATAAATCATATGCATAATAAAACTGAAATAAAATGTTGATACTGATCCTTTCATCAGTCCTTAGCTTCTACCTTTGTCCTTATTCTGTACACACTCTGGATCGGTTTCCACACCTGACAATCACCCAATGTCTTCTCCTCAACCATGTGCTTGTACACATAGTGTGCATCACACACATACAATCACACATTGCAGACAACACCATGCAATACATGCACCTACACCTAGCATACAACACATACACCTACATCCGGTGTACAACACAACACAAATACATATATACAGTGCAACGCAATGAATGCATATGTCACGATACCATGAATACAAAATGCACATACATAGTATCACGTGCTTGCAACACAATGTAGAATTGCCTGCAAATTCTCTACAAATCTACCTTTGAGATCTATGTAGAAAATCTGACTATAGATTAACTCAATAATGCAATATACCAAATCAAAATACTATAATCTACTTCTACTATCAAACTTGTGGAAGCTTAAAGATTGAGTTGAATCAGAGCTAAACACATATAACCATAAGAAGAAGAATCAATGCACATGAAACACAGAAAATACTCAAGGGAAAGCCTCAGCTAAAAATCCCACTATCTGTATTATCATACAAGGTGGAAATACATCATAATTATACAAAGCCTTAGCTCTCACAGCTAGCCAGCTCTCAGTACAATCCTCCTAGATGCTCACAAGCAATCAAAGCTTCTCACAAGCCTTCTCCTATGCCCTCGAAGCTCCTATTTCCTTGCGCAGTTACCTCTGGGATGATCTCCTTCACCCAGTGTAACACTGCTCTCACACATTGCTCTAACACACTGTCAGAACTGCACAATACTCAAAGAACCTTCCCTTGACTGCAATGATGTGTTTCCTTTATAGGAAAACACATGAAACTGATAGTAATCTATCCTTAACATTTAGCTCAAGTAGTTCTTTCTCAGAATAAACATGCATGAGTTTCTGATGAGGGAATTTTCAGTTATCTGGAGTACAGTGGTTGATTGCATGCATGCATCAACTGACTGATAACTCACAATTAGTTCCTCAAATAGTTTGGAACTAATTTGACTAGACTTAACTCAGTAAAATGAGTTAACTAATTACAACTCAAATATAACTCAATCTTATCTCCTTAATTAAGGGATAATATCCTTAATTTAAGGGATAACTATTGCATGACTTCAGAAAGACTTCTAACTTGAATTTATCCAACTAATTAATCCATAATGAATTAATTAATTATTTCCAAGCAGCTGGTGAGACTAAATTTGAATTTCATTCACAATTTTAATTCAAGGACAAATTAAAATTGGAATATTCTAGATTCTATTTTTATCATTTCTTGTGGCTGTTTTCAACACTCCCTCTCAACAAGAAAGGAATTCAACTTGATCCTAATCCTGAACATTTGGAATGTTTTGCATGCAACACTTCTCTCCAGTGTTGTTGCTCTAGCAACTCCAAAAAAAAAAAAAAAAAAAAAAAACATCCAACCTGAATCAGAATGATGCCTCTGTCATCAAATTCTCTGACTGTTATTGCCTCTGTCAATTGAAAACTATGCACTTCTGCTGACTCATCCCTTCTACATTGTTGTCAATCCTTCTTTGTGCTCTTTAGTATCTGACTTTTCTAGCCTCTGTCAGTTTGATATTTGACTGCATCAATCCCACTTCCTCCTGCTGCATCTGTGCTGCTGTTGGTCCTTTCTCCCAGCATTGCATTCACATTGCACCTCCTCTCATCATGTTGCATCGTGTTGCCCACTGCTACACTGCAACTCAGTTATTGAGAAGTAAGTAACTGATCTCCCAACTGACCTATTAAACACACACATGGAAAAGACAAAATAGGAAAGATAGACATGAGAGATTACATTTATTATTGACAATGATATACATTTATAGTAAATTCGTGTGACCATTGGGTTCCACATCCCAAGGTCTCTTGGACTCTCATGGATGTTCACATTCTACACCAACCCATATAGGATTAGGTGTCCAACATTCCCCCCCTTAATCTAAAGGGTTATGTATGAGTCCAAGAAGAGAGCTGTAATACAAAATGTGCAAAAATGCATGGCAGCACTAGGCTAAATTTGCTCTCTAAAATGTTGGTATAAAGGGCGGTGGTTTAAGGATGACCACCAACACTGGAACACTTAGTGCAGTTCCCAGAACTCTTCCAAGTTTGGCATGAAGCTCAGGTCTTCTACTAGACGAAGTGCTCTTGATGCTTTTAAGAGGGAAACCCTCAACCATGAAAGGGAGGTCTCACCCCGCATAAAAGGGATAACCTCAACCTAAAAAGAGAGGTCTTAACCTGTGATGGTTTAAGGATGACCAATAACTCTGGAATTCTTAATGCAATTCCTGGAACTCTTCCAAAAATGGAAAGAAGTTGAAGTCTTCTACTAGAGGAAGTGTCCCCAACTCTTTGAAGAGGCATGACTAACTGAAGGCATGTTCAAGAGAATCTTTGTCTCTGGCTACAACTCTGAATCTGGTATGGCAGGTTGTAGCTTAGGCTTGCTTGATGTGACTTTGAAGCTTGTAGATGACCATCATTTCCCCCCCTATTAGATACAAGGTGAGTGATGGAGAAAAGTCAACTGCAAGACTATTCAGTACTCTAGAACAAGTTCGGACATATGACTAAAATATCTTCTTGGTTGTTGATGCCCATTTCCAAGAAGCGATCCATCCAAGATGCATCTTTTTTATTGCAAGAGGTTTGTTTTTGAAGCATCTTTTTGAATAATTACTGGTTTTATGACAATGCTTACATGGATGAAGATCAAAACAATGATCTTTCATATGGCCAATTCAGTTACAGTGTTGGCATTTCAGAATATGTTGTTGTTGCTATGGAAGAAGAGTAGATTCTAGAACCGCTGAAGGTGAACTGTCATGAAGGAATCCAACGCTGTGAAATTGAATGGGCTTTGAGTAATCTGGAATATGAAAGGACGTGTCCTTGTCATATCCAAGACCAGTTCTATGCTTGTTGTGAAAAAGCTCTTCCCAAGGTCTGATGATGGGCTTGGGAAGTGCAAATTGAACTTCTGCATCTGCATGTAACTCTCCTACTTTATTGGGCACTAGATCTGAATCAATTGTAACATTATTGTCTTGTTGCTTACGGGAGTTTGTTTCAATATTTTGAACAGAAACAATTTTAGAAGGATGACTATTTTGATGTAGTTCTTCTTGTTGTAGCTTTGTCTCAAGCTGCAAAAACTCAATATTCTCCTGTGCATTTTGGAGACAAATTATTGGAAAGATAGGTTTTGTTGATCTTAACCATCTCATCAACAGTGGAATGTATTAAATTATTCAGTAGTTTCAATACATCATCCATTTGATCCACTTCAAACCAATATAACCAGAGAAGTGATGTTGTCTTCAGCTACAAGTTGACCTATAAAATGATAAATAGCTACAACTACTAGATGAGTAGCAGGATACCAATATCACCAAGTCATTGTAGCAGATAGCCTAGTACCAATTTCAATGCAGCAATTGACTCACTGCTTTAATGCACTTCTCAAACTACTCACACTGTGCAAAAGAAGAGCCAATCTTCTACTTTCTTTGCAAATGAAATTTGTCAGTTCTAGAGCGTACTTGCAAAACATATTTTCATTCGAGCTTCACAAATACAATCATCTTCTAGATTCTTGACATACGAATTGGTGAATTTTTTTTTTATCAGCATAAGGTCTAATCCTATCATTCCTTTTAATGAACTTTCCCACATATACTTGCTTGCCCTCTAACATCATCCCATTAACATTCTCAATGGTTGTGTTTGCAACTTCCTCTGTTTCAAAGTGAACAAACCCATATCATAAACTAGATGTTTTAGACAAGAGGCAAGTGGGTAAAGAATTCAAACTTTCGTAGCAACTACAGAAGATGTTAACATCAACAAGTATGTACTCAACATTATGACAAACAAACCACAAAAACGAAGATATATTTCTAGCTAGTTTCTATATGATATATGATTATTCTCAATAACAAATAAACTTCCTTTTATCATAGAAAAACTGACAAACTATATTCCAAATAATATAGCAAAATGCATTTACAATACACCTCTGAGAAGGAATATTACCTTCAATCATTTCTTTCAGACTAGTAATGCATACAACGATATCCTTAATGAAACAACACATGGGAAATAAAACTTGAACTTCTGTTCAAGCAGGTGGAGATTAGATTTGATTAATAGTTTATAAGAACTTGTTTGATCTCTATCATTCCTTTTCCTTCAAAGGCCTCTGCTCAGAGTTTCCCTCTGAATTCTTCTCATTTTTGTTTTGCTTGCACCATTCTTGTTACAGTAGACACTCCATCCATGAACTTTGTCATTTTTCATATTCAGATTGGTATGAAGGAAGTGGCACCATCACCTTTCAAATTCGATTTCTTGGGTATCTAGCTAGAAACCATCGCGTTGAACTCGCCAATGGAAAATATTCTGACATTCAGCTACTATACCAGTATCTTCAAAGGATCGTTCCCTGTAACACTACAGGCAGCTGCAATATTTGTTTACAATACCAAGGAGTCAACGTATGATCAGTGTGTTGTTTAAGACATCAGATATACAGCTGTTTTGCAGGAGCATGGAGTGTATGGAGCGGTATTTGACTCTGGTGGAATGCATATATGAGAGAGGCACACAGTATAAAATGTCTCTATACCATGTTAAACACACAATATAAAAATGCACATAATAAATCGCATATGGTATTTGGGGACAACGTTAATAATATTTTAATATGGTTATACTTGACAGCGTTATATACCAGCGTAGCATTGTATCGAAGTAGTATGGAGGAGCTTTATACCATGGGATGGTCCTCGGCTGAGGCAGTACCAATTTGAGTAGTGCCTTTTCCCAGCTACATTACATGAAGCTTCTATGGTGACATCTTATCTTTTTGGTAGAGGTCACTTTAGCAGACAGTCTCAAGCAATAACAACCACATCAACCATGAAAATTTCCCAGGATGAAAGTGATTCCTCTAATGGTGTTGATCCAGGCCTTATTTGAGCACAGAGCTACCACAATGAGCATTGAGCATTTAGAGAATCAACATAGGCGTTTTTGTCAGACCAACACACAAATGGTCAGATAGACCACTCTTCAGGGCAGAATCTGAAAGAGAAATGGTTGCTGATAACAATTCTGAGTAGCAAAGAGGGTATGGTATTAATTCTAATGAGTATAGGGCAGAAGTGACATAGAGAGAAATGACACAAAACCAGTGGCTTAAATTGAAGTAGAGTAGGAGTATGCCCGCTCTGATACCATGTTAAACACACAGATGGCAGAGACAAAATAGGAAAGATAAACATGAGAGACTACATTTATTATTGAAAATGATATACATTTATAGTACATTCGTGTGACCATTGGGTTCCACATCCTAAGGTCTCTTTGACTCTCATGGCTGTTCACATTCTACATCAACCCCTAGAGAATCAGGTGTCCAACATGACCTCCCTATTGGGCTAGAAACACCCTCTGATACTGAAGATTCCTCTGCCACTCCATCTGCATCTATCTCTACCCACTTAGCCAGTCCTGCTACTCCTTGTCAGGGCTCCCATAGCAAGGTATAATAAAAGAGGCTAGGTACCTCAAGGATCCTACCCCTATTTCAGCCTTCTTGGGACTATCACTTCACATCGCCTCACCTCACGCCTGGAGGTATGGTTGCATGTGATCCCTCTGCCCACTTCTCTAATTGTGGCTCCTCCACAATTGTTTGAGACTTCTTCTGGGACTACATGTTGAGAGGTAATTTACTCTCCCTCTCAACCACCAAGTCTCTAACATTTTCCTTGCTCCTCAAGGCTTTGCATGCATCTTGAACCTCAAGTGCATACAAGTTCTGGATTCGTGAACCAATTTGCTTCACCTGTATCGTGGTGATGTGTCTAAGGAAAACCTTTCCCTTACTGAAGACAAAATCATAGCCTTTGTCCTCCAACATCACGACTGATATCAAGTTCTTCTTCAGTCCAGGCACATACTTCACATCTGTCAAGGTGATAGAAGCTCCATGCTCCCTTTGAAAAGCAATAGTGCCCACTCCTGAAACACTAAACCTTTCATCATCACCCATCTCTATGTGCATCTTGAGGTCTTTCTCCTCCAAGGTACTGAATAAAATTTTATCGCCAATCATGTGGAATGAGGCTCCACTGTCAAGATACCAACCACAACCCATAATCGATGACACCATGCATGCGATGAGGGTAAATTCCATTTCAAGCTGAGAGGCTAATGCCTCAACTTTTGATCCATCCAAGGATCCCTTCTTGGACTTCTTCGATGGGCAATTAGTTGCATAACGACCCATCTCATGACAATTAAAGTATCTCACTTTAGACTTGTCAACCTTCTTCCCTCCATGAGAAGAATTCAATTCAGAATGGGATGCCTTCCCCTTCCCTTTCCTTGCCTTACTTTCTAAGGCCATATTTTCTTCATCATCATCCTTGGATGAAGAACCATCTCATGTGCTCCTCTTGATCTCCTCCTGCATGAGATCCGACCACAGTTGTTCCCAATCCGACAGTTTCTCCCTTCCATTCATAGAGTCTTGGTAGCTATTTTAGCTCTTTGGAAGGCCAAGGAGAGTGAGGCTCACCATATCATCATCGATAGTAGTTATTCCCACACTTCCAAGCTCATATCTACAAGTGGTGAGCTTGTTCAGATATGTGGAAATAGTATCACCGTTCTCCATCTTGATTCTTCGAAGCTTATCCTTGAGCGTCAATTTCCTTTGGTCAGTACTATTTTGGTAGAGGTCCTTCAACGTCTTCCACATTGAATATGGAATATCCTTCCTGTTAGCCTCCTGCTGCAGTAGGTTACTCATATTTCATGATTGACATTTTTATAGGCCAAATATGTCATACTTTGCATGCTGCAATGCTCCATA
>APFE030567574.1:15484-37955 GCA_000404065.3 Pinus taeda | reverse complement strand
AAGTTCATAAGTCTACTATAAAATATGGCTATCATGGTTCACTAATAAAAGTGATAGGATTCATCATGGCATCATGGAAGCATTGAAAGAAAGAGATCGTTCCATCATGAAAGATGGCTAAAATTGGAATCTATGGTAGTCAAGTAGGGAAGATTTTAGGGGCTAATATTCACAGGTGGGTTAATTTTCCATGATTTTTCCAAAAAACAATATTCACCAATTTCCATTTTTTTCTAAAATAATTCGCCCAAATTTTATAGTCCACCATTATCTAACCTTAAAAGGCTCCTAAATTTTATAGTACACCATTATTTTACCTTAAAAATTGCCATAATATTATATCAACTAATATAAAATCGTTGGAAATATAAATATTTCTACAAAAATATCAATTTTTTTTTACAATTTGCATATTAGCGACTAGTAAGATTTGCCAAGGTTTCTAAACTTTAAGATAAACTTCCATCCTTAAAATTTTACCTGTAGTCAACTATGGAAGGATATATCTTTCTGAAACCTCATTTTTAACATAGGTGGGACTTATGGAAAAGAAATAAAAAGGTCATCTAGTACAAGGCTCATTATACATCTGTCGAATGGAAACATGTGCTAGATGTGGATACTCCACATCCTCAAGAGTCTTTGACAGAATCTTCAACGAAAGGTTCAATGATAAAGAGGGTAAGCAAGTGTTTCATAAAGAATCCGAAACTTGTGGAACTCATGGGATGATGACATAAAATGTTAAGAAACTTAGTGGATTGAATCTCTCTTCAATCAAGGAAGTTGTTGAAAGGAGTATGGATGACATAAAGGAAAATGAGGTATGTATGCTTACATTCGATATTGTAGATTCATTGTATATGGTTGCAAGAAAACATGGGTCAATGCTCTATCTTGAGAAAATAATAGAAAATAAAGATTTCCTCCTTCAAATGGACGAAAGAATGCACGGGTCACACATTCACTAGATGAAGTCAACATAATATGTCCTCATATGTAATATCAGGTGGTTGAAAACAATTTAAGGAATTATGATTGGAAATTGCTAGGAATGGAAGGTGTGAATAAATGAAGGAAGAGATCAAGGGATATGTGATAATGGAAAATGTAATCAACATTTAAAGACGAAGAATATTTGACTAGGATATCTCTATGAAAGATATGAAGACTCTAATGAAGTCTAAAAAAGAAAGATACACTTGACAATATATATCTTTGGGAGATGTGTCAATATGTTTGTAGGATTCTAATACCTATAAGATGTATTTATGAAACCCCATCACAAAGGTAACTTTGATTTTAATTTCCATTCCTTTATTTTTGAACAAATATCTGGTTGGGCTTATGCAGGGATGCCAAGGGAAGATCTATGGATATCTTCCACCGTCGATGCCCATGTAGTAGGATGAAAGATCCTAAGGAGACATGACATGAACGAGGAAACATAATGTGAAGGAAGGCTATATATGGACTAATGGATCAAATTCCAATGATGACATGACTAACTCAAGGATGAAAGTGATGGATGGTTTGTTCCCTATACAGAAGTCCCAAACTTGAAGACTCTTGAATAATGCAAATAATTTCATGGAATCATTAGGAGGAGTTCATCAAGTAGTTTCTTGTCCCATCATCTCCACCTGAGGATTTGATGAAGGACCCTAATTAAGATGGAACCTAGAAACAAGTTTCTTACCTGGTAAGAACTTGGAAGAAGAATTCTTAAGCCAAGATGGATTTTATGTACATTCCTTTCGTAGGAATGAGTACATTTCTTTATTGGAATAAATGTCCTTTATAATTAAGAGGGAGAGATAGAAACTGTTAATCTAGGTTTTCATTGATGTCAATAGTTGATCGTTAATATGGCATTGGCTGGGATCGAAAAGATTCTTGAAATTCCAGATGATGATATCCATAGAGAAACATGTCAAGTCACTCATGAAGAAGTGCGAAGTATCAAGTACCAATCATGTACGTTGATGATTTAGAAGCTCTTTATGACTTATATGGACTACCTTGATGAATGGCCACACTTGATGAAGGACTAGGTGATGCCCTTACCTTTGATGGTCTTGATGATGGTGTGAAGTCATAGCCTTAAATGTCCTTACCTTCATAGTCTTGATGATGGAGGACTACATCATGCTACATATGATTGATGACATATCGCTGCACTATGACTGCACTAGTATATGATGACATTGTTGATGCATCATGCTACGTGGATGTTGCACTCCTACATAATGAATATATGGTCCTATGATGACATTGATAATAGTGAAGAAGTCAAAGAATGAAGAAGCCAGGTTGTCCCAAACATTCCTCATGTTGTCCCAAACTTTTTATGCATAAAATTTAAGGATAGTAACAAAGAAAAAATATTTTGGACACCTTCGAGGCATAATTTCAAAATGGATCCTAAACTATCATAAAGAGTATTTTTTTCCTCTTTCTAACGAGCCTTTTTTTTCCACGAAATACCTAATAGTTTGCGAGATATTTAATTTTAATTTAAGGAAATTATTCGTAGCAGTGACCTGACCTACACTCAGTCATACAAGTCGACCTCACTTCAAATAGACATGTCCTTTCAGTTATAAATGATACCTCTATAAAAAAAACAACTAAACACTACATTTTCATTAGTAATTTGGGCAATAGTTCAAAGATACAAGCATAGAAGAGGACATAAGGCCAAGGATAATAAGGAGACTGTTGTTTAGGATGAAAAAAAGGACAATTTTGTTTGCGCATAAAATCTTGATTAAAGTTGTCGTATTTGTCATGGTCAAAGCTGTCATAGTTATCGTGGTCAAGGCTTCCGTAGTTGTCATTGTTGATGTCACAGTAGTTTCCATGGTCGAAGCCATCGTAGTAGCCATGGTTGAAGTTGTCATAGTTTTTGTGGTCGAAGTTGTCATAGTTGTCGTGGTTGAAGCTATCGTAGTTGTCATGGTCGAAGCTTCCATAGTGGTTGTGATCAAAGCTACCAGAGTTGTCATGGTCGAACCTGCCATAGTTTCTATGGTCGATGTTGTCATAGTCTTTGTGGTCGAAGCTTTCGTAGATGTCATGGTCGAAGCTTTCATAGTTGTTGTGATCGAAGCTACCAGAGTTTTCATGGTCGAATCTGCCTTAGTTTCCATGGTCAATGTTGTCATAGTTTTCGTGGACGAAGCTCTCATACATACTATGGTTGAAGGTGTCATGGTCAAATTTGTCATAGTTGTCATGGTCAAAGTGTTGATTTATTGGGATTGGAAAAATAGAGATTGTTGAAGTCTTCTCTTGCGAGCACAATAGGGAAGAGTTGGAGAACTTTGTGAAGTAGCATATTAAAGATTTGTGGAGATCATTGAAGACCTTGATGCATTGAAGCCATCATGAGGTGACCTTGAAGAAGTTTTGTTTGCGTAACATGAAGAGCAATGGTGACACCTCCATGTGAATAATAAGGTTGTCGTTCATGATGTGACATGGAGACTAAGGGAGGGAATAGCCATAATTGATAAGGATTGTTGAATAAGACATTGGGATCCATGAAGTAAAACCAAATACATCTTCACAAAGTGAAGTTGAGAGTTGGAGCCTCGAAGAGACAAGGTTAGTGCCTTGAAGGATGGGGTTGGAGTCCTAGAGGATCAAAGTCCTCAAGAAACTAGGATGGAGCCTGAAACAGATATAAGGTTGGTGCTCTTCGGTTTGGTGCCTCAAAATGACAAGGTTGGTCGCTTGAAAAGTCTAAGTTGGTGCTTGGAAAATATAGGATTGGTGTCCTTGGAGTTGGTGCTCCTAAACTCAAGGTCATTCTATTGGATAAGATAGGGTCGAAGCACTAGAGGTCGGAACCTCACTAAAGTCCAAGTTGGTTCTTGGCAACCAATTGGAGCTAGGGAGATTGAACATTGGTGTATTCATCTAGGGTTGGATCCCTACATATATTGTACTTGATTTATTGCAAAGAACGAATTAATAAAAACATTTATTCTTATCTTTCATTTTTGTGTTCTAAATATAAGTGATCTAACTGGTAAAAGTAACAATTGGAAAGAATTGTTGATTCATCCCCCCCTCAATATTTCCCACAATTCGTATCAAAGCCAGTAACATCACTCAAAGCCTAACAAATGGCAAAGCTAAGGAAGAAATTATCCAATCATCCTAAATATGTGTCTCCCTCAACCACAAATATTGAAGTCAATCAATTTGTGAAGGCTCCATTGTTCAATGGAAACTTTGATATATGCGAAGCTAGAATGAGGAATTTCTTAAAAAATCAAGGCATTGAAGTCTGGAAATCAATGATTGTTGATAACATGATGGATGGAGAATGCAAGTAACATAATAAAAGAGTAATGGAATCAATCTCGAATGGTCTACCTGATTCTATGAAAGCCAATTTTGAAAAATGTTCATCAGCAAAAGGCATATGCGATAAAATTCATGATCTTCACTCAAAAGGAGCATCGACAATGATCTCTACTCAAGAAAATGATGGAAAAATAGAAGGAAATCCAGAGCCCATTAAGGAAGGTGGAGGTAAGAGTGATAACATCAGGGCTAAAGAAGACCTAGAAGATTAAGAGAATGAAATATATTTTGAAGAAGATCTCTTCACTAAACGTATGGCTACCATGGAAGAGATTGACAATTTGAAAAAGGAAAATGAGGAACTTCAGAAGAAAGCGCAAGTTGGTGACCAGGAGAAGACAAAGAAGGATGTTGACCTTGTCAAGCTTCAAGTACAATAAAGATATGAGGATCTCGCCAAGATTAAGCAAGAATTTCATCAAAATAAGAGAAAGAATCATGAAGAATTCATATCCATGACAAATCAATTTGTTAAGGAAAAGAAATGGGAAGATAAATTATCAAGCCACCTTAAACAAAAGTAGAAAAGCATGATCAAACATGAAGAAAATATTGGTCAATACAAGGAAGAGCTCTCCTCCCTTAGATCTCAACTAGAAGAAGCAAGGAAATAGACACAAGGAGCTAAGAAGGTGATGGAAGCTTTGACATTCGTAGAAGGACAAGTTGATGAAGCAGAAAATGAGAGAAACACCATGATATGCCAACTAGAATAAAAGGATGATGACATCACCAAGTTAGAATCAGAAATGACTTCTCTTAAAGCCCAATCGTGTGAAGCAACAAAAGTGATGGAAGAAATGAAGAAAAAACAAGTTATGAAAGACTAAGATTGTGAAACATTGAAACGAGAAATTGTATTTCCTAAAAAGGAAGTTGACTTGCTAAATAAGAACTTGAAAAGCTTGCAAACCCTAGATGACATCTTAAGTAATCAAAGGTCTCCCTTTGATAAATTAGGTCTTGGTTATGTGGGTGAATCCTCAAGAAAGAATGATAATTCTTCAAAAACAAGGATGTGAGGAATCCTGGAAGAAATATTGATGCTCCCAGCAAAGGAAAGAGTTAAGTTAACATTGGAAGAAATCCTACTCCAAGAACAAATGTAGATAGTGTCAATGATGCAAGAAGAAATGGTTATCATCAAAGGATCCCAAGGCAAAAAGTCTTGAGAAGTAAATAAAGGAAACCTTCTTCTCCTAGGTACCAAAGTATACTTCTTGGTTATCGCTATTCTTGTACAAACTTTGCAAACATGGAAGAAGATTGTATGGCATACGACAAAGATAAATATAATGGTCCATGTCAATCTCTGAGAAGAAAAAGAAGTCATGAATTTTTATACATGAATAATATAGAGTGCTTCAAGTGTCATAACATTGGACATATGGCATGTGATTGTAACTTGACTCGGTCCCCTACACAAGGCTGAACCATACCAGATAAAAAGGTGACACAAGTATGGAGAAGGAAGCAAATAAAATCTAGAACTCTCTTGAACTCTCCAACCAACAACACATGTTGTTGACTTGATGATATTATCCTCGACATTCCAAGTATTTGAATGGGAGACTCTGCTAAAAATAAGACCGTGCATACAATTAGGGGGAGCTTATGATGATTAAGCACTCTTGCAAAATATATCCATGAACGGGCCCTATGAAATCATTAATGAGGCACTTGGACATTAATTCTTTGATAGATCGTCTCTCTGGAATACTCCATCGAAGAACATACTCCTTATTCATTCGATGTAATTTTAGTAGTTAATCTTTCTTGAGCTAGAAGAGGTTAAGCAGATAGGGGGAGTTGGTTCATCACATGAAGGAATGTAAGCACATCTATCATGGACCACATTTCTAGAAAGAAAGGTCACCATGACAGGGGGAGTAATTGGGCACCCAGTTTAGCATTGGTGTCAAAGGGGGAGAGAATGTTGAAAGAGAAAGAAAATTGCCATCAACGACAAAGGGGGAGATTGTTAATCTAGGTTGTCATTGATGTCAATAGTTGATCATCAATACACCATTGGCTGGGATGTTAAATATTCTTGAGATGTGAGATGATGATATCCATCGAGGAAGACGTAAAGTCACTCATGAAGAAGTTCCGAGTACTAAGTACGAATCATGTCCCTTGGTGATTTAGAAGCTCTTGATGACTTATGTAGACTACCTTGATGAATGACCACACCTGATGAAGGACTAGATGATCCCCTTACCTTTGATTGTCTTGATGATGGTGTGAAGCCGTAACCTTAAATGTCCTTACCTCCGGTGATCTTGATGATGGAAGACTACATCATGTTGCATATGATTGATGACATACTGTTGCACTATGACTGCACTAGTATATGATGGCATTGTTGATGCATCATGCTACATGGATGTTCAACTCCTACATAATGACTCTTGTATTCTATGATTACATTGATAAAAATGAAGAAGCCAAAGAATGAAGAAGCTAGGTTGTCCCAAACATTCCTCATGTTGTCCCAAAATTTTTATGCATAAAATTTAAGGACAGTCAAAAAGGAAAAATATTTTGGACAACTTGGAGGCATCATTTCAAAATGGATCTTAAACCATCTTAAAGAAGATTTTTTTCTCTTTCTAACGATCCTTTATTATTGCTAAAACTCCCTATAGTTTGTGAGATATTGAATTTTTAAGTTAAGGAAATTATTCATAGCAGTGAGCCAACCTACACTCAGTCATACAAGTCGGCCTCACTTCAAATAGACATGTCCCTTTAGTTATAAATGAGATCTCTATAAACAGATGTCTGAAAACTTCATTTTGATCAGCAATTCAGGAAAGAATTCAAAGGTACGAAGTACATAAGAAGATAGAAGTCGGAGGTGAACAAGGAGACTATTGTTTAGGATGAAAACAGGGATAATTATGCTTGGGCATAAAGCCTTTGTTGAAGTTCTAGTAGCTGCTGTGGTCGAAGCTGCCATAGTTTCCATGGTCGAGGTTGTCGTAGCTATTGTGGTCGAGGTTATCGTAGTTGTGGTGGTTAAGTCTCTAGTAGTTTCCATGGTTGAAGCTTCTGTAGATTCCATGGTCGAAGTTGTCATAGTTGTCATGGTCGAAGCTTCCATAATTTTCATGGTCAAAGCTGCCATAGTTGCGTGGTTGAACCTACCATAGTTGTGGTGGTCGAAGTTGTCATAGTTGTCATGGCCAAATTTGTCATACTTACCATGGTTGAAGTTGTCGTGGTCAGAGTTGTCATATTTGTCGTGGTCAAAGTGTTGATTTATTGGGATTGGACAAATAAAGCTTGTTGAAGTCTTCTCTTGAGGAGATAATAGGGTAGACATGGAGAACTTTTTGAAGCAACATATTTATGATTTTTGGAGATCATTGAAGACCATGATGCATTGAAGCCTCACTAAACTCCAAGTTGGTTCTTGGAAACCTGTTGGAGCCAGGGAGATTTAAGAGTGGTGTCTTCATCTATGGTTGGAGACCTACATATATTGTACTTGGTTTATTGTAAATAATAAATGAATAAAGACATTTATTCTTATTGTTCATTCTGTTTTCTAAATATAACTGATGTAGCTAGTAAAATTAAAAATTGAAAAGAAATATTGATTCACCCCTCTCAGTATTTCGAACAAGAAACATCATTCTTGTCCTCACCTAGGAAGATAAAATGGCGGATTGGGTAAACATCTGGACTCTGATATTCTTTGAGGGCTAGTTAGGGAATCCAAAATAAGAGTAGTATCAGAGGACTAATATTCTTTAAGGACATAGAATGCAAGATAAGAATAGTCTTTGTGGAATACACTTCGAGAACCTGGGTGGGGTATGTTCTCAGGGAGACAATGATGAGGGTGTCTATACATCATTCGTACTTCCAACGTTGAGCTCAGACCTTGGAGAGAGGTAGAGTTTCTAGGAAAGGCCTTTCTATGTGGCAATGATGGTTGATATGATGCTAAATAGAAGGGTTACCAATATGGCTCTTCTTATGATAATTATTCAGATTGAGAATGACCAACTACCATTATGAATACCTCCCTAGTTAGGAGGGAGTCTTTAAAAGTGTAACTAGGTATATAATTGTTACTTTATGTAATTAATGAAATGATGAAAATAAATTAGTTTTTTAAATACTTGAATCATGGGTTTCATGATCAAGGTATTTTACTTTAGTTAAGGTTCCTATTGTGAAATTTTAGGTAGTAAAATTGAGTCAATGTCATTTATCAAGGACCATTCTTGGGCATGTTACATATTTGTATGAGTCATTAAACGTATAAGAAGGCCCCCCAAGACCAAGAAAAGACACCTCCTACATGTCAACTACAAGATGGAATAAGCGATATCCTCCAAAAGACACGTTGGCTCACCCTCTCTCAATTCATTCTAAATTAAATGGGAAACAACTATAAATAGGTATCCTAGCCTCATTTATAAGGAATAATTTTTCTGATGCAATTTGGTCAAGGTCTAAGATAAGGAGAATTGTGCAAGGTCGAGAAGAGAAACTTCACATCCAACAGAATCATGGAAGGGAAGGACGAAGTATTTTGGCACTGTTTCATGGGTGAATTTCACTCTCACGTGTGGCATAAGCTAGGGTTTATGCAAGTTGAAATCAACACCTATAAAAGTCACATGAAGGTCCTCTCTACCATTAGTTTTGCCTACTGAAGTTACAAGTGGAAGAAATCATGATCAATGAAGGAGGGATACCCCTAGAAAGACCATATCTTAGTCTACATCTGTGTCTATACAGTGATTTTACGTAGCCAAAATTGTAGACCTGTGAGGAAGGCCAAAATCTTTAGGGTGGTCAAAAAGTGTAGTGCAAAAAGAATCTTTGACTAACTAGTATTGACTTGGTCAAGAAAAAGGAAGAAACAGAAGGATCTTTATGTCTTGGTATTGGAGTGGAAAATAGTTCAAGGGTCTTGGTCTTGGTATTCCTCAATTGGGTTGTGTATAAGAAGAATAATTTGTTCGGGTTTTTCTCTCTAGTGGGAAAGGTATTGTAAATGGTGGATAGCCTCTATTCAATGTCTCTTGTATATTTATGGTTTATGCATTGGTATTTGTTTGATGAAGAATAACACTATATTAACGTATGTAAAATAAGATATTAATCTAAAAGCTAAAAAGCATTCACAAGCAATTATCAGTAGAAAATAACCCTGTAAATAAAGACTAGGCCTAGGCTTATATTGGGTAGTCATAAAAAACATGTCAGAGATAATGTTGTGATACTTTAGTATAACCACAATAAAAATATGATATCTTTCAATCCTTAATTTCATTGTTTAAATCTTGATAAGTATCGAATTTGTTGAAATTGATATATCAATGTAGGGTAGCAAGTACATTACCATGCTAAGAGAAACATCAATATGGTTCCCCAAGAATAATTTCTATAGTTATTTCTATAATTTGATCTTGTAATTAAATGGTTCAAGGAGGCAAAAATAACCTAATTGACCCCATAAACTATAGCAATTTATAAAGGGGAAATCCATTATTAATTGTTACTAGGTTAACATTGGGTAAAAATGAGGAAAACTTATGGTAAAATCACAATTTGGTGTAAAGTGGAGGGAGACTTGTTAGCCCTACAAATTAAAATTAGGAGGAAAACACCAAAAGGAATGTATAAGAGAAAGAGAAGAGTCATTTTTCCCATCATCATTGTTAGATGTTTATGTTTTTTATATTGAAGCTCCCGAGGGTTCTATGATCCCTTTGTTCCTGATTAATTTTGGACATGAAATTTTCCACCGTAGCATATCACTCTCTCTATTCTATTGAAATAATGTTATGAGATTTACTTCTTCCAGTATTTGAATAGCAAAAGAATATTTACGTGGATTATTTGGCTTGGGGATAAAATATTTGGAATCCTTCATCTATTTTGTGCCTTATGTGCCTAAAAGCTTGGCCTTTGAGGCAGTCTGAGGGATTTTTGGGTGCAATGAACTATTATTATACCGTGATATGAGAGATAATAACCTATCCATGCCATTATCTATGGTAGCATACCCTTTGGAAGCTTAGTTTGCGAACAACAAATCCTTCCTAAGGGTCCCATCTATGGCAGCAAACTACATTTATTAGGCATGTGTAACATGAACATTAAGTTTGAGGCATCGAGTGTTAAAGGTAATCTTAGCTATGGAAGCATATCTCCTATTGTGGGCGTGAAACACGTTTATGAGATAAAGTTGCAATGGAAATAGCCCTACTACCACAAAGGATCATCATTTAGGGAAATAAATTGTTGGATCATTGATTGTGAGGGTTGAATGAAGGGCAATATTGAAAATATGTGGCACTTAGTTGGTAGGTTTCCTATAGCAAGCTAATTTATGGAATCAAGAAATACAAGAATAGGTTAGTTCCAAATAGTAAGCATTCCAACAACGCCATAAACTTAGACCCTTGTTGTGGTTGACCTAACACAAGATCATCATGAAAGGTGATGACATTCCTTCTGGTGGGCTTTAACCCAAAACAAGAATTTACAAATATATATAGATATCCACAGCCACAATAATAAGCATTGGACTTTGATTAAAACATATTGGACTTGAATAATAATACAAAAGTTAGAGGTTGTAAATCAACAAAATATTTGTGTGTGTGGGTGCATAAAAATTGGGGGATATTATACCACTTGATTGGCATAATAAACTAAACAGAAAAATTGTTCTAAAACAATATAAAGAATTTATGAAATAGATGAAATAAAGAGTCCTAAGTTTTAGATATGTAAATAGATTTACAACTACATTGAATTATGAATGTAAAGAAGATTTAAATGGAAAAAATAAGGACAACAAACTTACTACCATTTTTTGTACATGGACACAAATAAAGATATTTTTACTTACTTCTCATTTGGACCAAAGAAGCATCGTCAGTCTCAATGATCTTATTGCGACTTTCTTCCATTTTTCTTGCATCGTTATCTAAAATTTAAAAGCATATCAAAATAGAGAACCATTAGTTTTAAATAAAAACTAATGTTAAGGCAATAGTGAGCTTTTATTTTTTTCTACCTAATTATAATTTTAAGCATTGTCTTTTTCCAAAAAAATAAAAAATAGTAAAGTAAATAAAATATTTTTCTTAAACTACAATTTATATTCCTATCATTTTCGAAATTGACTATCAAATTTATTTTATTCATTAAATGGTCAAAATTAACTATCAAATTTATTTTACCCACTAAATTAAATTGTATAAGATAAAAATAAGATGAGGCATATTCGATATACATCTTATGAAATAAAACGAAATTTATTTTATACATAAATAAAAATAGATAACACAAAACAAGCATCATAAAACATTTTTTACTCAATGTTTTTTGAATGTTAATTGACCAAAAGTCACGTAAAAATGATGGGAGAAAACGCATGTATGAAAATCATGGAACAAAAGTCACGTAAAAATGATAGGAGAAAACGCATATATGAAAATTATAGAAAAAAATACACATTTTCTGTTTGAAACAAGGAGGGTTACGAGGCAACAAGTCATTTCCAATGGACCTTGTGCACTGGGTATCATTTAATCGTGATACTTGGGATTGATAGTTGGAGTGTGTCATATAATAATGATGTGTATAATTCCCTCTAAGTATAAACCACCTTTATCTTCATCGAATAACATATCATAGGGATGAGCGTGGGTGAGGGGCAAGTGAAGCCTAAATAAAAGGGTTATAACATCAAAAAATACAACCCGTAAGTGCCATTGAAGTTTTTTTGCGATAATTATTCCTTCACGAAGAAAAAAAATTACTTTTAGAACTTAATGGTTATTGATTTTTCATTGTGATTCATTCAATGCCAAAAATAATCTCACAACGACCAGCGATGGCATAGGTGAAGTAAATGTGAAGATTTAAAAGAGAAAATAATTTTCAAAATGGACATTAATTTTGATATCTAACTTATACATGGTCTTGGAAATAGTTAGATTAAAAATATTTCAAATCCCAATGATCAAACATATCTATTTATTTCCATGTTCGTCAGGTATATGATGTTTTTTTCTATCTTATGTTTGATAATGACACTTAACAAAAGTGTAAAAGTGTAACCTGTAACCTGGTTCACTTAAAAAAATCTATATTGAACATCTACAAAAAAATAAAAAATAACTCAAACGTTTGTGACAATTTAAAATGCTCTGAACCTCTAAAATAGTTTGTACATATTCGCATTCAACCTTATGTTGTTTTTCATTTGTTTTGGATTTTGTTTATCTGAGGTTGCAGGGCTATGCATACTTACATCTATTTTCCCACTAGCTTAATGATGATACCAGATGCCTACGAATGACGCGGTAGGTCACAAGTGTCTAAGAAAATCTCTCTCTTAGAATTCATTATTGCCATCCATTCCTCACAAAACACTTGAATATATTAAGAAGGATAACATAACTATATTTGTTACAAGGGATTCAAGGTACCTACACGCTGAGAAGAAATGAATGAATAGGCCGAACAAACAAGAAAAGAAGACACGACCCAGTAGTAGCTTGTATAATCAGATCAAAGTCACATTCAACTAAAATGTTCGAATCAATAGAAGGAGAAATAGATTGGATAGATCAATTATTGATTTAGCTGGCTTGGGATGGATGGGGGAGCATAATGTTGTATGGGTTTAAGGGAGGGTGAGAGAAAACCTACCTTCAATAGGTGGTAGGCAAGCGAAGGTATGAAAGGAAAGGTTTTAGGTGTAAATATTGATAATTAATGGTGTATGGAGCACCAATTTCGATAACATTGTAGCCATATCTTGTTCCCGTATCAGAGTAAGCAGTGGTGGAGGGAAGCAGTAATGCAAGAACCAAGCAGTGAGAATAAAAACTAAGAGGGATGTAGATGTGATTAATGTAGAGAATAAGATAAGCTCTCTTCTTTATATGGGTGCCTTTTTAGGCTAATTATTTCTTACCAGTTCTCGGGCTACGCACCTTCCTTCATTGTCACTTGTTCAGGTCCTGCTCTTATATCATACTTTTCACCCATTCATAATTAGTCATCTATTGAGTGAGTATCCCCTGTCTATAGTTAAGTTATAGTTGTGGAAAAGAATACCACTCCATCACTTCCCTATCGAGGTCAAATTTTGTTTATAGTGTTTCCTTTGATCAATCAAGCACAACCTTCAGTGGTGACTCTACCTTTTGTTGATATACCTTGGCCCCTACTCTTTCCTATCCCCTTGGTCCTTATGCATTTAATTATAATGTCTACGTCATTTATGTTGGTAAAGCTTAAGTTTTTTTCGTTACTAGTCTTGCTTAAGATGCTTGCTTTGATGATCCCAAATTTGCTTCTTATAATGACAGTATGATTCAACAACTTGATCAACTTAATAAATTGGGTCAAGCTGATAACCTCAGTTAGCTATGGGTTGACAGAATCAGGAAGAAAGAAACAACAAGAAAAATCCCATTTGAGCTAGTATATAGAATGAATGTCACATTTCCAATTCATCTTAATATTCCATTATATAATTTGCTACAACATTTCACAACATATAAGGAAAATCAAGAATAGATCAATTGGTAGAGTTCGATGAGATTTGTGGGTATTATTTTGATTACTTAGAAGAAAAGAAATAAAAGGACATACAAAAAAGGAAATGATCAGAAGAATGTTTTGAAGATTTCTTGTTTTTCATATTTTTGTCACTTGACAATATATATCTTTGTGAGATGTTTCGATATGTATGCATCACGCTGATACAAATTAAAAGATGTCATGATGAAATACCATCACAAATGTAACTTTGGCTTTAATGTTCATTCCTTTATTCTTTAACAAATATCTGGATGGGCTTATGCAGGGTTGTTGATGGGAGATCTATGGATATCTTCCACGACCGATACCCATGTAGTAGGATGAAATATCCTTAAGGAAACATGGCATGAAGAAGACAACATAACATGAAGAAAAGTTAAATATGGACTAATGGATCACTTTTAGATAAGGACATGACTAACTCATGGATAAAAGTGATGGATGGTTTGTTCCCTATAAGGATCTTTGGATTCCATAATGGGTACTACATCGATGTCACATTTATTTTGTAGGATTCATAGGTCTTTCTCAACTCTCTTCTAATGTGTAATGCTTTCACCACTAAGTTTGATTTGATTGACAATGCCCATGACTCTAGTCATGAACTGATCAACATTTTATGTTTCAGACCTCTTCAGGGTTTTGAATTGAGCTCGCAATGTCTAATGTTTAACAATATCCACTGTATTATTAATCTGTTACACATATTTCAAAATATCTCCATCTTATTTTGTTGTTGATGCACTAGTTATCTTGTCGAAGATAGAGCCATTGGCTAAATTCTATATCCAACATTTCGCTCTGTGTTATTTTTTTCTTAGTTCAATAGTTGCATTTCTCTAATTATTTTTCATAACTTCCAATTTTTCTAGTGTGAGCTCTACAAAAATGTTCTGAAATGTATCCCAAAAACTTTGAGTTTACAAAAAAAATATTCATCCCTAAAAACCAAAACTCATAGTTTTTTCACTCGAAAAAAATATGAAAACATGCACTTTTTTTACCAACTCCCTCTCAAAATAAACTCTTAAACAAAACCCTTTCAAAGGAAGCAACCCCTTTCAAATTCCCCTTTTTTAAACTTGAATAATAGTCGTCTTTTTCTTTCAAGTGGAAACTTAGGAATATGATGGAAAAATATCTTTAAAGTATCACATTACTTTAAAAATACCATTTATGAAGGGATACCAACGCTAAAATAGAAAGGTCTTATGCATTATCTTTTTTTACAAAAAAAATATGGTTTTTATGAATTATTTTTTTTTCTAAATATGGTGGCTCGTGTTTCTTTAGGGTTATAAAGCAATTATTTTTTACTTTGAATTCACGTCTCCTTTTTAACTATATGGTGAATCGGATTAATCCTCGTAGTTGCTTTTATAACACCAGGAGTACGCCTCATTTTTTTTTAACCACATGGTGAATCAGATCAATCCTCATTGTTGCCTTTATAACACCAGGGGTACATCCAACCACATGCTAGTGGGGTATACTAAGATCCTATGATACCACATGGTGAATCTGATCAATCCTCACATGCCGCCTCATATTTTTATAACACCAGGAGTACGCCTCATTTTTTTTTAACCACATGGTGAATCAGATCAATCCTCATTGTTGCCTTTATAACACCAGGGGTACATCCAACCACATGCTAGTGGGGTATACTAAGATCCAATGATACCACATGGTGAATCTGATCAATCCTCACATGCCGCCTCATTTGTTTTTAACCACATGGTGAATCAGATCAATCCTCATTGTTGCCTTTATAACACCAGGGATACATCCAACCACATGCTAGTGGGGTATACTAAGATCCTATGATACCACATGGTGAATTTGATCAATCCTCACATGCCGCCAAGATCGGATTGGGGAATCTGCCCCTTTAGCTTCCACCACAACAGATCAATGTACTCAATAAGATTTGAACTTTCATCTCCCAGGGTTTGCCCAAGTGACTTATCGTCAAACCACACATCACTGTACTAGTCTTACTTAAAAACCAATGTAAGCCATGAAAATTAATATAGGTCTTTATGGATCTTGAGAGTGCCCACTCTTCTTAGTAACGCAGAGTCCCCAATAACAAAGATAATTATAATTATAATTTAAGTTGAGATCAGCAATCCGTTTCACTCTAGTTTCACTCGCTAATCGTAGTTGGCTTCTTTGTTCTCCTTCTAAATTTTGATATCTGTGAATTAATCTTTTGAATTGTTATTGTTTTAGAATCTTATGCGACCTCATGTTTTCATATTATAGCAAAAAATATGGAGGTGTTTTGATATTATAGTACAAAATGTAGAGGCGGAAATACAGAGAGTTGATATTATAGTAGAAAATGTAGAGGCAGACATATACACAGAATGAACGGAAAATTAGAATATAAAAAATTGCCTTTCTAATCATTCAAAATCAGTTAAGTAGATTACATATGATATATCGAAACAAACAACATTTAATGATTAAAAAATGTTCCAACTAAAACTCAACTAACTAAAAATAAACGTCGATGGCGAATTCACAATGGCTTGTAAATATTGGTAATGTAATTAAAGGTGTATTTCACCTGGAAAAGACTTTACCTTTGAGGTTTAGTCATAAAAATGATCTCGTGATTGATAATACGAATATAGTTGAGTACTTTGTAATGAATCATCCTAGAATTTTTAAATTCCATCCTTTTATAGTAAAATGTCGATATTTTGAACGTGTGCTTCTTTTTCACTTTATTTATAATATAGGTAATTTTAAAAGTAGATACCATGAGTTTTTAATTTCATTCATTGTCGAAGACAAGCTTGCTGCCCCTTGGTTGAAGACCCGTTTGATGCTCTCGAAAGAAAGTCGGGGTAATCATAACCATCAAAGGAAGTTAGAATACGACTACTAAATACGACTACTAAATAATCTAATTTGGTTAAGGGACACATAATTCTAAGTCATGTTGAGTTCGCTCATCAATAAATAAATATTTTAATTCTTTTGTATTATGGTTTCCATCTTATATTTTCTATAATGGAAAAGCATTTACTTTAATAAGCATGGCCCTTTAACTAGTTGACTTGCTTAGGCCAGCAGGGTTGATGGATTTAAGATTTGGTATTAGACGAAGCAGTATTGGGGTTATTTACCTGTGGTATTAGAGCTATTAACACTAAGAATTGGTTTCTATAAATTATGGTTTTTAAATGTTTTCCGAACGGGTTAACTAGGAATAAGTGTCGCGGGAGATAGTGTTAGGAATGAAGTATTGTAGTGTTAGGAATGAAGGATTATCAATGGCAGTGTAATTCTGAAGAATAAGATTATAAGGAAGAGTAATTTGAAGAAGGAACATGGACTATGAACGAAAGGATTCTAGAATAATAATTAAAGAGAAATTTTAAGAAGCAATATGGAATGTTAACCAGAGGGTTTGAGAATCATAATTAAGTAAATAAGTAAATGGATAAAAACATATTTAGAGATTTGGAGTTTATATATCATTCAGAAGAAAATGATTAAGGTAGTGGAAGAATGGAGTATTGAAAAACATATATTGTGTCATATTTCATATTGTCTCCAATGATGGAAGTAATAAAAAAGTGATGTTCTATTGGTATGATGGTAGTTTAAAAGTATAGGATATCATTGATTAGATGACTAAATTTAAGAGAGAACATGAGTATGAAGATGTTTAATATTTTAATAGAGTTAATCTTATAATAATGAAATTGAAATGTCATAGTCAACTTTATTTGGATGTTATGAAAAAGATAGAGTTAACAAATCTTGAGTAAAAGTAAAATGTGGATGAAAATGGTGAATGAGATCCAGGAAAATTTTTTCATTTATTGATTATTAATAGAGATTGTGGAAACGAGAGCATCATATGAGGTATAGGAATGATACATTCATCTAGCAATATATATATATATATATATTGAAAATGTCACTTAGATTAAGAGCGAAGGTGTTGAAGTATCAACAAGTTATTATAAAATATTACCATCTACACTTTTATACCATTGTTGAAGTGTATCAAATCACTTTGAAAGAAAAGGAAAATGCAATAGTAAAGAATGGAATGTGTCCTAGAGTTAGAGGAAGAGAAAAGGCACATCATGACCATGTAATGATGAAAACATAGTATACTCACTAATATTCAAGGATGGGAAAAAATGGTGGAATAGGAAATTTTGTAATTGATTTCTAGAAATATGGAGTAAAAAATGCTAATGTACATAATTAATAACCTTGTAAAAAATGACTAGGCCTAGACTTATAATAGGTAATCATAATGTTAAAATTGGCAGCTAGGGCCAAACTCCATGTGGGTCATATTATTTATCACCACTGATATTTTTATTGGATCCCTCTCATTGAGAGGTGTAGGATTGATCTAAAGATCATTCGATTCCAATAACTAATTATGAAGTTATGAATTTATTTATGTCATGGACAAATTGTTAAGTCGACCAGCAACTTATGTAGGCTCAGAAGCCCAACAGTCATGTCTATTCAACCTCTACGTTTTAGTATAAATAGAAGAGGACTTCAAGTCATTTCTACACACACTTGGATCTCTTCCTCTCTCTACTTGTCTTTGGGTTTTAGTAGGAGGAGAGATCCTAAGGAAAGGCCGAAAAAGTCAGAAAAGCCAGAGAAGTTGAAAACCCGGAACTGCTGGAAAGGCCGGAACTGGTGGAAAAACTAGAAACACTGGAAAAGCTAGAAAAGCCAGAAAAGCCAGAACTGCCAGAAAATCAGGAAAAGCATGAAAAGCTAGAACTGTTGGAAATGCCGGAAATACTGGAAAAGCCAGAAATGCTGGAAAAGCCAGAAATGCTAGAAAAGGCAAATAATCCAGAAAAGACTGAAAAGATGGAAAAGCTGGAAATGCCGAAACTGTCGGAACTACCGGAAAAGCTGGAAATATCAAGAACTACCGAAACAACTGGAGCATCTATCTCCGAAGGAAGGCAACATGATGTATGAGAGCATGGGAAACATAATAAGTAACATGGTGATATGAGCATGGACAACAGAATGATGCATTATGATATGAGCATGGGTAGCATAATGATGAATGAGATCATGAGCATGGGCAACTTGATGATGAATAAGACCATGCAAGATGCAGCATAATGAGTAGCATGAAGATGAGAGTAGCTCGGTCATCAAGGTTCAACACATGTGATAGTACAACAAGGTGTCACATGGTAATGTGTAACAAATAGACGAGATGCAACACTATGATAGGTGAACGAGCCACCTTAAAGAATCAGTTGAAGCAATATGTCCTAAACTGGTCTCATGCCAATATCAAAAGTCAAAGTGATTGACTTCTATTGTAAATGTACTATCTCTCTCACTTTCTCTGCTGAACTCTGAAGAACATAAAGAAAGAATTGATCAAGGGTTTCCCCACATTGTGGGGTTTGTCCTTGGCTAGCACCACATCTTGTGTCCTCTTGTCTTGGCTTGTCTTCTAGGATTTATATTGATGTTCTATCTGTAGTTTACTTTAGGTTGATGTGATTGCTAATGTGCAAAGGAAATTGAAATAAATTTCTCTAGCATAGAACATACATAAATTAACATGGTATGAGAGCTGAGGTGAAGACAATGCCCAAGCAAGAGTGAAAGAGTAATCACCAAAGAAAAATAGGGACAAGACAAAAGGATCAATTAGTTCCACATCTTTCTTCTAAGTTCACTAAGGATGAAGTGGAAGCAGAGAATATTATCAGAATGGCACAATGGAAGATCACTTTATTGGGAAGTTCAGATCTAAGGGTGGAAGGAAAGGCATATGTCTTGGTTGTAATAAGTTCGACCATCATGCAAAGAGCAAAGACACATCTCTTGATGAAGATAACAATCATTCGAGGGACATCTTCAATGATCAGAGGAATGATAAGTAATGGAGGTTATCAAAGAAATGGTCGACTCTTCAAAGAAAGCAAGGAACTCCATAATCTCTTTTATGTACTTGATCACAAGAAGAACCTAGTGTCCATCTCGGAAATGGAAATTTAAGGTTTTAGGATGGCACTCATTGATGTAAAGGTACATGTTTGAAAATAGATTTTTCAAAGATGTTTTAGAGTTTAGGGTTGTATCAAGTCCACTCAGGACCATGTCCATTGACTCAGCACCGGAGGTCTATGAGTCAAATGGTGACCACGATGCCTAAATTCAAAAAGAGCATGAAGGTACATGTCTGAGATGTACCGAAGGAAAATCTTACAAGGGGACCATTCCCCTCATGTAGCAGGTCCACAAGTTTGGAACAACCCGTCGATTTTGAGATTCATGAATAGGAATCTCATGTATACAGGTGGAAGAAAGCCCTTTATGGATTGAAGAAAAACACCCAGGGTGTAGTATGAGAGGATTGATAGCTGTTTGATGAAGCTGAGATTCACTAGGAGCGAAATTGATAGAAACCATTACTCCAAGGTTGTGGATGATAAACCTCTCATACTGGCACCTCATAAGGATGACCTATTTCTGACAAGTGGAAACCCTCTCATTTGTAGGAGTAAGAGGGAGTTGGATTCCAAATGTGGAATGATAAACTGCAAGCCTATGAATACCTCAAGGATATTAACTTTTAGAAGCTATATGGTAGTGATGTCGAACCAAATTTGGGTAATGCCTCTGAGTTTTATAAACTCAATCATGATGACGTTCTCGGTGAACTCCAGACATATGTTTTGCCGTTAGCATGGTGATCTCATATCTGGTTGAGCCTCACTAGATTGGTGCCAAGAATCCTCTGATATATCTTTGGGTCACAATCTCACATGGATTGAGATAGACTACTGGAAATATGAAAACTGCATGATTATTTGAATGCTGACTGGGTAAGCAATGTGGAGGAACACTAGAGCACTTCTCAGTGCTGGTTCTCTTTGGATTCTTCTTCGATATCATGGATGAGAAGCAAGCAGAAATCGGATGTTATAAGTATCGTTGAGACCGAATACATAACTATGACTAGGACCTCGTATGAAGTTGCCTGGTTATGGAAACTCTTCAATGAGTACACATGATGAATACCACTGTGATTCTCTGTGACAACCAGAGGTGGGATTCGATTATTGAGGAATCCCGTATTCAATGATTTCTCCAGTAGCTGGACATCAAATACAACCTTATCTGCGATATGGCAAGTCGATGAGCAAGGAGGCTCCATCGCACCGAGATGATGTATAGGTCACTACACTTTGTCAGAGCCCCGGTGAAAGATCAAATTTGTGATTTTCCTGAACGACTTGGAGTCATCGAGAGACCCTTGTAAAAGGGTCCTGCATGTTACATACATTGAGCTTTGAGAGCTCTGGGGGCTTGCAGCTCTTACTAGAGCAACATACGACCATAGGGTGACTCACCCTCCCTTGGTGGTGCACATTGGGACAGGATGATTCGCTCTCCTGTGGACATGATGATTCACTCTCTTGTGGACAAGATGATTCGCTCTGTTGTGGGACAAGATGATTCGCTCTCTTATGGGACAGGAATGATTCACTCTCCTATGGACAAGATGATTCGCTCTCCTTTGAACAGGATGATTCCCTCTATTGTGGGACAAGATGATTTACTCCCCTATGGGACAGGATGATTCACTGTCCTATGTAGCAGGATGATTTATTGTCCGTGAGGTCTGGATGATGTGTTCTCCATGACAATTGTGTAGCAAGATGATTAATTCTCTTGTGAGGTTTGGATGATGTGTTCTCCATGACGATTGTGTAGCAGGATTATTAGTTCTCCTGTGAGGTCTGGATGATGTGTTCTCCATGACAGTTGTCCAGTAGGATGATTAGTTCTCTTGTGAGGTCTAGATGATATGTTCTCCACAATGATTTTGTAGTAGGATGATTAGTTCTCCTATGAGGCCTAGATGATGTGTTCTCCTTGGAAATTGTGTAGCAGGATGATTAGTTCTCCTGTGAGGATAGGATTGATTAAGCTCTCTTTTCGAGGCATCCTACCCATGAAATCTGGGACTCATGGGAAGTACCTCTCATCTGATCAATGAGCAGTGAAATGAAGATAGGGACCATAGTAGTACCAATGGATGCATTGATGTATCTACTGTACTCCCTATGCTAGGATGATGTTCATTGATCTGGGACTATGTTAGGTCCCTATAATACTAGTGATGCCCATATTAATATTGTAGTTGTATCCCTTATTAATATTGTTGTGCCCCTATAGTCCCCATATTGTTATTACTGCGCCCCATAGATTCCCTCTATTGTCATTTTTGTGCCTTTATATTATTATTGTTAGGTTAGCTTGGTTATATTATGACCTCTTAGACTCCTATATATAGAAAGGAGGTTTAGTCATTTGAATCATCCAAGAATTTTTCTTTTGTGTAATGTAAAGGAGGTTTCCCCCTTGAAGAGGCTGAATTCTAAGGCGTTCAACTATATTTTCTATGTTTTTGTGAGATGGTTTCATAACATTTGGTATTAGAGCTTTGGATTCTATGGTT
>APFE030567571.1:0-10183 GCA_000404065.3 Pinus taeda | reverse complement strand
CCTTTGAAATTTTACACCACTGTGTGTAAATATTTCATTTACATTCACTGCTGTGTGAAAACAAAACTTACAGGGATTTACACATTTACCTTTTCACTGTTGTGTGAAACAATTCATGGTTTCACATACTTGCCCATGGTTTTTCTTCTTTCACTTCTTTGCCTTCTCCTGCACTGCTGTGCATTCTTTTTACATCACATTACAAACAAAAACTTTACCCTGCTGCATTTTCACCATGGTCTTCATTTGCTCCTCTGTTCTATTTTTTTTCTTTACACACTGCTGTGTGTTATTATTGCATATTCAGAAAAAAAATGAACCACACAAAAATTACATAACATTAAAAAAATCACCCGCACTTCTGTGCTTTCTTCCCTTCTCCTTTTCGCGCTGCAGGGATCACTCTATTTGTTTCATATGTGATTACATATCTTCATTTTCTGGTGCTGCGGACCCATGTTTCTTTTTACCATGTGCGATTACACATCTTCATTTTCTGGTTCTGCCGACCCCAGTTTCTTTTTCTTCATGTGCAATAACATAACACACGCACACTCCAATCCCCGTGTGCTTTTTCTTTCACATAACAAAATGCTTTTTCTTTCACATAACAAAAAATGGTCAACGTTTGTTTTTTTTAAAACATATATTAAAAAAAACTTACCGTATATTTCGCCCATACTCCTATTAACTCGTCGTAAGAAACATTAAAGATTTTACCAAAAAAAATGTCAGCCCTTTAACATAAGGTATGGGCAATAACATTACACCACGCAACATTTATTTCACTTGACCCCGTATGCACCTTCCTTTCGATCGGACGGCGGACAGTATTCCCTTTTGATCGGACGCATATCGGGCGGGATGAGAAGACCGAAAGTTACCTTCCGATGGATGTCAGTGGATGACGTCACGGCGATCCACATGTCAGCACCAAATTGCATCGGAGCCCTTCGTCCGGAAACCACTTTATGCTGAAGGGTGGTGTGATGGCTTACCGCCGGTTTTCTTGTTTGCTTCGGTGGTTTTGGCGCTGCGATGACTGCTGACCCGCGCACCTTCACTGCTGGCCTCCCGCGCATAGGGGAAATTATAACTTCAACACCCGCTAAAAAAGATGCAACTTCGCCAATCAGAAAATTGGCTTTCTCATTTCGTAATTTAAATGAATATACTCGATTAATGAACAAATTTATATTTGCACTTAGTGGCATATTTTTTTTTCAACATCAGAAAAACAATCGCCATATATATATAGAGGGTGTTATATATACAGAGTTTCTTAAACACTTTTACCTAGCAGAATTTCCTGGGAACGTCTGTCTTAACCGAGGGAAAAAATACAAAACAAAGAGCTACCAAGAGCCTAGTAGAATAGAGCTGCAAAAGTCCGAAAATAATTAGAAACAAAGTCAAAGTCACCTACTAGGGAAGGAGACACATAGAGAGAAGCACCTTCACACAATGGCAAAGGACTCTTCAATGATTAATCCACATTGATCACAACATTCATATCTTATCAAGCCATTCTCCATGGAGATCCCTTTCTTGGCTAAGGCTAATGGGTTCGCTTTAGAGTTCTGCTCTATAAAGCTATGGCAGAAAGAAATCGATTGGAAAGCATATTTTTATGGCAGAAAGAAATCGATTAGAAAGCATACAAATATGGTAAAAAGAAATTGATAGGAACCAAGCCATTTTCCATGGAGATCCCCTTTTTTTTTTGGCTAATGGGTCCTCACAGTTTTGCTTTCTAAAGTTATGGAAGAAAGAAATTGATTGAAAAGTCCAAAGATATAGAAAAAAATTAATTAAAAAACCTTATAGGAAAGAGATGACACATAGAAGATGCACTCCTTTAATCCAATTGATAGTGACCATAGAGTCTCCTTCCATCAGAAACTTGTCCACGCAAGAAGGAACATTTGAGAACGTCCTATAGGCTAAGACTTATGCCCAAATGTTGGTACCCAAGCCAACACACCAGAAAAAATGGAAGGAAAGTTGTCCAGAGAGACAAATCAAAGCAGCACAACCGCACATGCCTTCAACTTAGGCGCATTTTACAATCTTGATATAAGGATGATGTGTGATTTGGAGTGGAATTGATTCTCATTTTGAAGTAAAACATACAAAATGTCTACATATATATATTTGTTAGTTTTAGTTAAAAGCATTATAAAACATCAATAATCTCCTCACTTAATTTACTTTGTTGTTAATATTACAACCCAATTTATTTCACTTTCACTCTTAGTCATAAATAAAATATTTGAATCTACAATTAAACTAACATAATTTTATATAAAGAAAAAATTTTATACTTTCAAAATCTATAATTCTTATACCTTTTAAAATATTCCAATGCAAGACTTTAATTCTTATACTTTTTAAAATATTCCAATACAAGACTTTAATTGAATATACATTACAAATAGTTTTACTATTATATTTTTTTGTTTTTTTTTCAAATTATATTTTTTGATTAAGTGAAAATTTGTTGAAATAATACGGTTAAATTATCTCATTTACAAAATTGAAGTGCTCTAGAGATTTTCAAGTCATTAAATCTATTATACATTTAAAATCAAACTTAATCGAGCTTAATCAAACTGGAAAATCAAACTTGAAAACTAGATCATACCTGAACAATAAATATGTAGTATATTGAAACCCTCGATATATGTACATACACTCACTATGAAATAAATATATCTAAAATATGTTGACTATATATACATTTCACGCTCAGTGTACAATGCACAATTATATTAAAAGTTTGAGGGTAAGTCCTTCATCCGATATTTATCTACTGTGAGATGGTTTCGAGCAACTATCAGAATAAGCCAATGATGTATTCAATGAGGTGGACAATGATTATAATGAACAGGTCTATGTAGTTGTTAGAAACTTGGATAAGTTCTCGATTGCCGTTAACTGCAGTGGAAGGGAGAATTGACCGTATGGTCTCTGGAAATCTCATAACGCGGTTACAATTAGAAATTGAGTCGTAAAAACATGAAGACCAACAATTTCGTCAAGGTTTCAACAGCGTGCCTATGTTACGCTGACTTCTTCTCAATAATGGGAGTCAATTCACACCGCCTGTGACTAATATGGGCAGGCGGCCCATTGAAAGACTCGACAGTATATATAGTCATTGAATAGAGAAGAGAGTCCGTAACTCTTCCCGATTTCATTAAGAAGAAACATCCCAATACCAATTTGCGCATTTCACTTATTCGTTTTTTCTACATATATCAAGGAAAGAGTTTTGGAACGCTGCAAACATGAAGGTAAGCGGCTACCCTTTTCTCCGTTCAAGTGGACTCAATGTTTTTGAGATTCTGTATGTTGTGAATTATGAAACCCACTTTCTTATCACGATGGACGGTGTGTTGTATTTGCAGAAAATCGTGCTGAAATTGGCAATTGAGGACGAGAAAAGCAAGAGAAGGGCTATGAGGGCAATTGCAGGAATTGAAGGTAAATATCAGTAAATATTTCATATTCCAACTTCTCATTAACATGAATTGGGCTTTTCTTTTGCGTAGTAGTGACATGATATTTGACCGCAAGGGTTGAGTTTGTTTTCTTAAGAAAAAAAAAAAAAGAAAGCTTCTGTATTATATATATAAAACAGGTAGTACAATTGGCATAGTGTTTTAGTCTAGGGTTGCAAAATCAACAAAAAGAATACTCTTTATCTTCCTTTCCTTACAATAGGTTTGCCATACCTTTTATTTTACAGAGTTTTGTAATCTAGGATCTGTCGTCATAGCCCATTACCTAAAAATATAAAATATTCTCTTTACAATAATACTTGATTCTTGCATTTCCAGATAATAACCAGCATTCTGTTACCTATTTCTTAGAGAAGTTTATGATCCTCGCATTTGTCATGGTTCCTTGCTAGAATACTGAAAATAAAAACTTTCCGGAGGCTTCATCTATTTTTTTTGGATAATAGATCAGCAGTATAGTTCTGCTTTCTATATGTGATCCAAATAAATGTGGTGGTGTGTACTTACCAGCATCCTATAAGCTTCATTATGTGATCCAAATAAATGTGGTGGTGTGTACTTACCAGCATCCTATAAGCTTCATTAAGTTGGTTAATATAGGAGGATTGAAACTGCTATATCTTTTGATCATGTCTATGATTCCTTTAGCATCACTACATATATGTATATGCTTTAATTCCAATTATTTTGCTGTGATCAACACTCTTCATAATGCAACAATCTTTGCTTTGCTATTTGTACTTTGACCCCTTCCCACCAAAAGTGATAAAATTTACTTCGCTTTATAACTATGTATGGTAAGCAGCAATATTTACTCCTACAACTTGCACCATCGAATAAACCCACAAAATATGTTTGCCAAATATCTCTTCTTCTGATAATTCCGTGTTTACTACCAATTTTTGTTGATCCATACTCTTTGAAATATACCCCAGTTTTGATAACATCCTCCCTTACTGCAGGGGTTGAGTCTGTGTCCGTTGACATGAAGGAGAATAAGATAACTGTGACTGGGGAAGCGGATCCTGTGCATCTCGCAATAAACTCAGAAAATTCGGATTCACGGAGCTGCTGAGCGTTGGCCCCGCGAAAGAGGAGAAAAAGGCAGAAGGTGAGAAAAAGGAAGAGAAGAAGGCGGAGACTCCAACAATTGTGTATGCGAATCATGGCAGCTACGTGCCGTATCCATATAAGGTTGTTACAGACGAGTATAATCCAAATACGTGTACTATCTGTTAAAGTATTTTTCAGAACCTGTTCCCTCCTTATACAAGAGAAGCTATGCTCTCTGTGCTTACAACGTGGTATATATGCATACTCATTCTCAGAAGGTCTTCTGGATATGCTTCCCAAGGTCAGGGTTTAGGCTTTGGAGGGGGAATGTTGACAACATGATGTAAATATTTTTATTAAAGTATTTTTTGGAAAAATAATGTATTCTTAAGTAGCGAATTTATTTTATAGATTAGTATGATGTATAATATGTAATTTTGTTTTTTTATGGAAATTATACTGATTAAAATAATTTTTTTATTAAATTAAAAAATATATATATAAAATATTTAAAATATATTTTTTTTATAAAAAATTTACCAATTAAAAAAAATTCTACCTACTCATATTAAATCCATATTTAAAATAAATCTTTGCTGATTTGCACTCCGTAACTTGGTTTAAACTTTAAACGTTACATTCCCTGATTTGTATTTCCTATATAATACACTCCCTAACTTGGTTTAAACTTTAAACGATACATTCCCTGACTTGATTTGAGAAGCCTAAACTTTATAGGGTGGGAACAAATTCACTTCGAGAGACAGGTTCCTCCATGACTTTTCCATCGTATTTTGGCCTAGGAAAAGAAGTACTAAGGCGCACACTCTATTTGAGTTGTAAGGAAATCACATTTGAAATGGGCTATAAAGACGGATCCACCAAGAAACAAGGGGTTTTCCTATATTAGCTGAGGTTTTATTCTGAGTTGATTGTTTTCCTATATTAGCTCTCATGACTATCTGAGAACTCAGATAAAGATAATGAATTTGTAATGTTTGGGAGAAATAACTCTGAGAGTGGGCGCTAAAAGAAAATTCGCACGGATTAATGTATTAAAATTATATTTTGGGACCATTTAAGAGTGCGAATTACTTACCCCATGGCAGGTGCAGAAAAGCGGAGAAAAGGGAGTACAAATTTATATATATATATATATATATAATAAAAGGTGAACACTTCCGTGGTAGCAAACATGGGTAAGAGAATATAAATAAATTATATAATGTATGACTGTTCTTAAGCTCTAAATCAAATCGTTTTTGGCATATCTTACTGTGAATCATAATGTTTATGTTTTGATTTGCATTTGCTGTAGTAGATTAGCTTGCTCCGGGTGTGGGAGGGCCCACCACAACTAGAATCGAGCTCAATAGCTAGCATAGATTAGGAAATTGTGTGATTTCACAGAGTTAGTTTTCATTGATCTGAATTCGAATGGCTAATTAATAGTGTCTCAATATTTGTCGTTTGATCTTGCAACTATGACTTGGATTGGTTCATAAATATTTGGTAATTGCTTGTATCGGTGATTGATTTCTTAGAAGGATTGTTTTCACTAGACTGTGGTATTATAAATCGTTATTATTCAAACTTGCTCCTGCATAATCATTTAAAAACCACACTGTTATTTTCATGGACAAATGGGCATTAATGCATCAAGATTACATAGTTAAGAGCATCACTGTTATGGAATGAATTTAAAGTTAAAACAATTTCTGAATATGCATATGTTGTGTGCTGTAGATTGACCTCTGAGTGGAGTGTTTCTCATGTAGACTTGAAGCTTGAACAATTGTTTTAGATTTGAGTTTTGTAGTGAGGCATTACAAGTGTAATTGGAATGGTTTTGTTTTGATAATGACAACGTTTGATTTCAATTAGGAATAACTTAAGTTTAATACAGTATTTAAATCGAAGTGATTTAGTTTTGAGATAGTTATCACAATAGATTAGAACAGAGAAACTTGATTTGGATAATTCCGTTATGAGATGGTTATTACAGTAATGGAGGATAAAGTAGTTTGATTTCATTTTGGAATGGTCATTACAGTTGTTCAGGATAGAGTAAATTGAATTTATTTCATTTTGATTTGATTTTGAAGTAGTTCTTATAGTATTTGAGATTAGAGTGATTTGAGTGTTGAGATTTTCTGTTTTAAATAAAATAGGCAAAAATCTCAGTAGGTGACAACAATAGGAATTTGTTGCTAGATTAGCTCCAGGTTGTTGGGAGAGAGTTAATGCATCCTATATTTGATGTGAGAAGATTTATGAGGCAGTTAGATTCTCCTAGTTATAAAACAGGTATCCATACGGATTGTTTTTTGGTGAGAGTTTGTGAGGAATTGATTAATTATGTAATCTCCTGTTTGATTAATAAAGATTGCCGATGCCTATGTTTGGTGGACGTAGCCTAGATTGGTTGGCTGAACCACATTAAATTGTTGTGTCTCTTGTGCTTGATTATATTTGCTGTGTATATATTTGTTTATCTGGCTGCGCACTGTTAAATTAACAATTGGTCTCAGAGCTGCGCAACGGAGGAGTGGCGGGTCCAAGACTGACATAGAACGATGCATTGAACTGTTGAGCTGTTGAAACTGCGTGGCAGTGGGATTACTGGTTGCGGGTGCGTGTTAGTGCTGGGTGGATCGCGGGTATTGCCATATCCCCGCAGGTGGAGAACTGGTCGGCCGCATTCTAAACTTGGTTCGTTGACGCTGGAGGTGGAGCTTATACAACCTGCAAACGATTGCACTACTGCGTGGAAGACCAACAGATCAGACCTGCGTGTTAATGCTGCGTGGAGTCTGCAATTATTGCGTGAGGGTGCTGGTGCGTATGACTGTGCAGAGGTGCGTATTGCTGCATAGTGGTGCGTATTGACAGGTTAAGCATATTTTCTCGTTAATTGAAACCTTGCCAGATTTATTTGTGAATATAAATCTAGCAGACTCACGATTTTATACAGTTAAATGTCTTGCAAATACGCCTGTTTAGGTAAATCGAAGCTACTAAGGGGTTTCGAAATATAAAGCAACACTCGTTCCACATCCCCATGCCACCATAAACATGATGCCATCGTCGAATTAAAGGATGGATGTCGTGACATATGTGTCTTGTTTTATATTTCCCCATATCATATATGGTTAACCTAGAGTTTTATATACTTGGCACCGATCATATGTGTGAAGGCCACGTTCACAACTTATTGTTATTGAAAAAGGTTTCCATTATTTATCGAAAGGGATGTATTACTTTCGCGAAAAGATCGATATATGTCCATAACGAGGGACCCATACTACTTGATGTTGATGACTCAATTCCAATGCACTTATTGGAAGTTTGATACTCAGTTTTTATTTTTTTTATTGTAATTTTGCACAGCAAAAAGTTTGCTTTTTTTAAAGCAAAGGGTACAAGGCATAGGCAGTTTTTTTTAATTAATTGTTGGTATTTAAAAGTTGGATTTTGGAGATTATTATGTTTTTTGGCTGATACAAAATGGCGAGAACTCAGAGTGCCCGGTTTGAAATTGAGAAGTTTAATGGCAAAAATAATTTCGAGATCTAGAAGGTGAAGATGTACGATTTTCTTGTCCAACATGGTGTGGCAAAGGCGTTGTTGGGCAAATCCAAACAACCTTACAACATCACAGATAATGAGTGGGCCGAGATGGATGAAAGAGCAATAAGTGCAATTCGACTGTGTCTGGCGGATGATGTCCTGTTTAATATCGTGTCAGAAACAACAACTGCTGGTTTGTGGACGAAACTGGAGAAATTGTACATGACCAAATCCTTAACCAATAGGATTCTCCTGAAGCGACAATTGTACAGTTTGCGTATGAAGGAAGGTACATCGATTGCTGATCATTTAAATGCTTTTAATACTCTTTTGGTGCAATTACAAAGTATAGAAGTAAAAAATCAATATGAGGATAAAGCTATTACTTTATTGTGCTCGTTGCCCAAGTCATGGGATCATTTTGTTACTTCTATAAGTCTTAGTTCATTAGAAACTACTGAGTTTGTTGATGTAGTTGCATCCTTATTATCGGAAGAAACAAGGAGACGGTCGCATTCAGAAACCTCTACATCAGAAGCTATGATGGTTAGAGGTCGTTCGAAAGAAAGACGCTCCAGTAGGCCGAGCGACTCTCGTTCAAAGTCGAAAGGGAAGAAGAGTAAGGTAAAATGTTGGTTTTGTGGCAAATCAGGGCATTTAAAGAAGGACTGCTCGAAGCGACAACAGCAAACTTCAAAAGCAGATTCTTCAATAGAGAAGAAGGAGGCAAATACGACAGATACAGGTTCGGCATCTGGTTCAGGTATGAGTGATGAAGTATTATCAGTTAATGTGTCAAATCATGATCCACATTGGTTGTTAGATTCCGGTGCATCAAACCACATGTGTATCCATAAAGAATGGTTTAAGACATATAAATCAATTAATGATGGAGTTGTGTACATGGGTAATGATGTAACATGTAATATTGTGGGGATTGGGAGCATACAACTACAAATGCTTGATGGGACAGCTAAAATGTTAACTGATGTGAGGCATGTACCAGACTTAAGAAAAAATTTGATTTCATTAGGAGCACTTGATTCAAATGAATATAAAACAGTAATTCAAGGTGGAGTAATGAAAATTTACAAAGTTATTTTACTAGTTATGAAAGCTAAGAAGGTAGGAAATCTATTTCAGTTAGAAGGAAGTACAGGGTCAGATTTTGTGTCTACAGTGTCTGAATATGATAGTAATTCCATTCACTTATGGCATCAAAGATTGGGGCATATGAGTGAAAGAGGGTTGAAAATTTTGGCTGATCACAAGTTACTTCCAAATCTAAAGTCTCGAAAGTTAGATTTCTGTAAGCATTGTCTGTTTGGAAAACAAAGTAAACAAAAGTTTAAAACAAGCAAACATACTAGTAAAGGAATACTTGATTATATCCATTCAGATGTCTGGGGTCCAGCCCCTACAACCTCATATGGTGGTTCGTCATATTTTGTATCATTTATTAATGACTTTTCTAGGAAAGTGTGGGTCTACATGTTGAAAAGGAAGTCTGATGTTTTTTCATTTTTCAAGCAGTTTAGAGCATTGGTAGAAAACAGCACTGGTAGAACAATAAAATGTTTAAGAACTGACAATGGTGGGAAGTTTACTTCCAAGGAGTTTGACAGCTATTGCAAGGATGCAGGGATCGAGAGACATAAGACCACGGTTTATACTCCTTAGAAAAATGGAGTTGTTGAATGCATGAATAGGACTCTTCTAGAGAGAGCAAGGAGTATGCTGAGTAACGCTGGGTTGCAAAAGGAGTTGTGGATGGAAGCAGTGGAAACAACTTGTTATGTGATAAACCGATCTCCATCGATGGCGATATGCTGCAAGATTCCGCAAGAGGTATGGAAAGGACACCCTTGTGACTATTCTAAACTCAGAGTGTTTGGTTGTGATTCATATGCTCTAGTGCATAAACATCAGCGAACTAAATTAGATCCAAAGTCTAAAAAGTATATCTTTGTTGGGTATGGTGTTGGAACAAAGGGATATAGATTGTGGGATCCTACTACCCACAAAATCATCATCAA
>APFE030567560.1:17762-30572 GCA_000404065.3 Pinus taeda | reverse complement strand
TCTATTTTTAGCCTGGCAGTCTAAAAATAGACTCCACCCATATGTCTAAAAATAGAGGTCCATATATTTTTACCAACATGACCAATCATCCACAAATGGCATCCTGCAACTCATAGACCATGATCCATATGTCTAAAAATAGACATAGTCTAAAAATAGACTTTGCGCTAAAAATAGCCAGCGGGCCTACTTAGTGAAGGCGACTTCTTTTCACTAAGCTCCATCATCTTGTTGCATTTTCAACACTCCCTCTCAACAAGATATGGATTATCTGCAACTCCTATCCTATCTTTGTGGTATTCGAATTTTCTCCTGTTGAGCGCCTTCGCCAAGATATCAGCATCCTGATCCTCCGTGGGATTATATGAAAGTAACATGATTCTTCACTGCACACAATCTCTGATATGATGGTACCTGATGTTGGTGTGCTTATATCTATCATGAAATACTGGATTAGCCAAGAGTTTAATGTAACTCTGGTTATCATAGTAAATCACTGTAGGATCCAAGTGTGACCCGAACAACCTGACCAGGATCTTCCTCATTCATATAGCCTCGCATGCAGCCAAACTTGCTGCCATATACTCGGCCTCCGCGGAACTGAGTTCCACGGATCTCTGCTTCCTACTGTACCAAGAAACTTTTGTTGAATCGATACTGAAGATCCCTCCAGCTGTGCTCTTTCTGTCTGTTGGGCTCCCTGCCCAATTTGCATCCATGAAGCCACATAGCTTCACCTCATCCTGCTGTCTGTACCACAATCCATATCCTGATGTGCCTCTGAGATAATGCAATACATGCTTGCCTGCCTTCCAGAAGAGCCTTGTTGGCTTAACCATAGCTTGTGAAAGTTGGTTAATAGCATAACATATATCGGGTCATGTATTGGCCAGATACATAAGCGACCCCACCAACTGTCGATAAACAGTGGCATCCACTTCCTCCGCTGAAGTAGCATCCTCCTTCCTCCAACCTCCAGGAAGAGGAGTACCAACAAGCTTGCAGCCCTGCATGTTGAACTTCCCAGTATCTCCCGGGCATACTTACCTTGAGAAACAAATAGTCCATCACTGTGCTGCCATATTTCCAATCCCATGAAATAATGAAGGAGGCCCAAGTCCTTCATCTCAAACTCTCAAGCAAGGTCCTCCTTGCATGAAAGTATCAATAGCTCATCTCCCGTTAGAATCAAATCATCTACATAAAGTACTATGATAAGCAATTACCCTCCACCACAATCTGGTATAGGTTAGGATCCGCCTCACTCTTGGAGAATCCAAGTCTGGTGAAATAACTGTCTATCCGTGTGTACCAAGCACGAGGTGCTTGTTTCAACCCATACAATGCTCTCTTGAGCTTGCACACATGCGACTCACTGCTGAAGATCTTGAAACCTTTGGGCTACTCTATGTACACCTCCTCCTCAGTGACTCCATTGAGGAATGCAGTCTTCACATCCATCTGATGAATGTGCCACCCTATCTGCGTTGAGAGAGCAAGAATCGTCCGTATGGAAGAATACCTTGCGACAGGTGCAAAGGTCTCCTCATAATTGATCCCTTCTATCTGTGAGAAGCCTCGGGCAACAAATCTTGCCTTGTACTTCTCTACACTCTCGTTAGCTGCCTGCTTCACTTTGTAGATCCATCTCAAACCCACCACTGATTTCCCCTCTGGTCTTGGGACAATCTCCCATGCACTGTTTCTGACAATCGAATCATACTCTTCCACCATGGCATCTACCCATGCGGGATCCTCCACAGCTTCCTCAAAAGAGGATGGCTCAGTCATGACACATTTGCTCACAAGAGCCATGTATCTAGTGTACCGTTCAGGTGACTGTCTATGTCTGCGTTGTGCTGTAGGTGGTCCTACAACCTTCTTTGCATCTTGAGCTAGTCGCTCAGCTTCTATAGTGTGCTTTCGCCCTCTGATGGTTGGTCCTGCATGAGTTGTCTCTTCCACTCCATGAACTTCATCTTGTGGCTGATCCACATCCTGAAGCTCATCCTTAGGAACTAATAGCTTCTCATATGCATGCAAGTGTGGCTCCCTCTCAAGTGAACACTTCATGGCTTTCTCCTCCTGAAATTTTATATCCCGTCGCACAACAGTCTTGCGACTGTCTGGCAAATAGACACGATAGTTGTGGGGCATATCATTGTACCCCACAAATATCCCAACCTCTGCAGTCGGCTCCAGCTTCTTCCTGGCATCCTTCATCACATGCATGTAAACAGGAGAACCAAAAATCCTTAAATGGGAAATATCAGGCCTCTTACTAGAATAAGCCTCCTCGGGTGTACTCATGCCAAGTATCTTGTGAGGACAATGGTTCTGCACATATACTGCAGTATTGCATGCCTCCGCCCACAAGTGAAAGGGTAGGCTCTCATCATGCAACATCACCCGTGCAACACCCACGATCGTTCTGTTCTTCCGCTCAGCAACCCCATTCTGTTGTGGGTTATGGGGAGCTATGATCTCTCTTCGAATCCCTTCTGCACTGCAGAAATCCTTGAACTCACCAGAGATGAATTCACCACCATTGTCACTCCTAAGAGCCTTCACCTTCTTCCTCGATTCCTTCTCGACTAGTGCTTTGAACTCACAAAACTTTGAGTATGTCTCGCTCTTCTTCTGCAGGAAGAAGATCCAACACTTTCGTGAGAAATCATCAACAAAGATCACATAATACCTGTGCTTTGCTGTCGAAGCTACTGAGAAAGGTCCACACACGCCTGTGTGAATTCTCTCAAGGATTTTTGTGGCGCGTCTATCCTTCTCGTGAAAGGTGGCTTTCACAAATTTTCCGAAAGTACACCCCTTGCACTGATTTGAATGCGCAAGAGTGCCTTTAGGAAGCCTAGTAGAAATCTGCTGTAGTATCTTCAAGGCTCCATGGTGAAGGTGGCCCAATCTCCAGTGCCACAGCTCGCCATCATCTCGACTCACCACTCCTTCTGCCTTGCATGTCATTGCTACGCAGCCATCTACATGCAACTGATAAAGGTTCTTGACTCAAACCCCTATCTTCCGGGTTTCTTCAGTTGTCTTACTGTGCAGGAAAGCCTTTTCCTCACTGAAAACAACATCATATCCCTTGTCTTCTAACATCACTACAGAGATAAGATTCTTATTCTATCCTAGAACATGCATCACTTCCTTCAATACGAAGGGTTTACCAGACTCTCTCTCAAAGAAAATGGTACCGATACTGGTCGCATTGTATCTACCATCATCTCCCATCTCGATGTGCACTCCAAGATCTTTCTCATTCAGATCTGAAAACAAATCTCAATCTCCTGTCATGTGAAAAGATGCACCACTGTCCAAGAACCATACCGATCCCATCACACTTGATACCAAGCATGTGATCAACGAAACATCCAGCTCAAACTGCGAGGCTAAGGCCTCTCCCCCTACAGATCCAATAGCTTGCTTATTTTTCTTCTTCTGCGGACAATTTGCGGCATAGTGTTCGAGCTGGTGACAGTGAAAACACTTCACCTTGGACATGTCCTACTTCTTGCCTTTCACACCAGAATGAGAAGATTTCTTGTTCTTCCCCTTCTTTGCTTTGGTAGCCAAAGCGCAATTTTCTTCATCAGATGCCTTTGATGAAGATCCGTCCCTGGTATTTCGCCTGATCTCCTATTGCACAAGATCCGACCAAAGTCTCTCCCATCCTGGCAATTTCTCCCAACCAATGACAGAGTCCTGATAGGAATGCCATCTCTTTGGAAGACCAAGTAGAGACAAGTTCACCAAGTCCTCATCATTGAAAGTCACTCCCACACTTCCCAGCTCATCCCGACATTGGGTGAACTTCGTGAGATACTTGGGCATACTGTTGCCTTTCTCACACTTTATGTTTTTGAGTTTATCCTTGGGTGCCAACTTCCTCTAGTCTCTCTTGCTTTAGAATAGATCTGTCAACGCTTTCCACATCAAGTATGGAGAATCCTTTCCATGGAGGCTAGACACAATGTGATCCCTCACGCCCTCGAATAGAATCCTTCGACACTTTGTTGTCTTCTTTTGCCAATCCCTGACTTGAGTAGCATCAGTAGGTTTTGGGACGTCTGCTCCTTGAACTCCTTCAACCCATTATCATCTAACACTGCCTCCATCCTGTCCTTCCATGCAATATAGTTTGAGCTTCCCTCAAGGGCATACTCCAATCACAATCCGTTGAAAGAAATTTCAACTTCGACACCAAGAAAACACTGCTACAAATTCGAATTCCACCAGCTCAAAACTCAACCGCTTATGATCTAAAATTTGTGATAACAAAGTATTTCTTATACAGAGATCGACTGTACGGGCATTCACCAGATATCTCACCTTCCAAAAGAAGGATGAATCCAGTGGCTACCTAGCCCAATTACAGACTCTGCCTAAAGAAATAAAATGTAAACACTTTCTGAATAATAGATCTAATGATCAATCCTCGCTTTGATATCCCCTAGAACTTTTTCTACAAATCAACCAGCTCTGATACCGTGTAGAAATTTTGAATAATATGACACTTATTCACAGAGATTATCCTGATTATACACTATTTTCGGAATCATGCATAATACATAACCTCCTCTACTTTGATAATCAATTTAGCAGTATTAAGAAACATTCGCATGCGCACATTGAAGCATCAATCACACATATCAACACAGTATGTAACTGGGGAAAGCATACAACTAAAAACCCCTCAACTATCTGTATATTATATTGATTGAGAACATGTAACAATACATAGTACAATACTCCTCTCAAGTACTCAGTACTACCTCCACCTGTTACACACAAACTAGCTCAGATCTGAATCAATCACTGGCTCAAATCTCCTCCGTTGATTGCCCGCCTCCACTGCGCAGTCCCTGCTGAGAATTGGCTCTTCCCTTTGGTTATACCATGCAATCCCACACCTGTCAGCAAAATCTAGTGTAGCACTAGGCAATCCTCATTGGCATACTCAATCCATGCATGTGAAAATCTCATGCACAACTACAGTCACAACTGACAGCTGTCTTGCCCTTTAACTCACCTCTAACACTTGTGTCCATTGAACTGTCCACACACTGAGTTAACTGATGTATTCTTTAGTTGATTTATGAGTTAATAATTAGTGAATTAATTAATAACTAATTCACATCACTCATCATTAGTCTATTTGTCAGTTAGACTAAATACAACTAGTTAAACTAAGTCAAACTGAACACAACTCCATCAACTCCTCATTCAACTCCACAGAACTCAATCACGAAGTTCTAATTGAAGTCCTTCATGCAATAGCTCAACTAACCCATTAGAAAAGCGTATTTCCTTCTGGCAGTTGCATGTGCCACATCCGTAGCTCGAACTAAAGCACTCCAAGAGAATAAGATAATGTTTATAGTCCAAATATTATTAAGAGCTAATAATATTCGACTATTCTATTTTTAGCCTGGCAGTGTAAAAATAGACTCTGCCCATATGTCTAAAAATAGAGGTCCATCTATTTTTACCAACATGACCAATCATCCAAAAATAGCATCCTGCAACTCATTGACCATGATCCATATGTCTAAAAATAGACTTTGCACCAAAAATAGCCAGCGGGCCCACTTAGTGAAGGCGACTTCTTTTCACTAAGCTCCATCATCTTGTTGCATTTTCAACATGAAAAACAATGGAATTTATAGAGGGATGCATGGTAAGGAGTGGAGAAGATGAACATATGTGAGGTAGGGCCCCCTTTGGATCTTCTCTTTGCTCCCTGATTGTCTTTCTCATCCTTCTACAAATAACAATTATGTTTTTTTTCTTTTTCTCTTATTATAATTCTCTTTTTTGTTTGTGTTTTTTTTTTAACACCTAGGCTGCCTCAGAGAGGTTTTCACTCTATATATTTTCCCTGGGCACCTCAAGGAAGGTTTTCACCTATGGATCTTCTTTTTCTTTCCATTTTTCTCATCCTTGGTTGCCTCATGGAGGTTTTCAACCCAAAGATGGGACTCAGGTGCCTCATGGAGGTTTTCACCTGAATTCTTATTCTGTTTTTTATTTTTCAGTGACCTGATGAGGGAGGAGATGAAACTTGCTCCACCATCATCACTGTCTTATTGATACTGTCAATGAACTCTTGTTTAGATAAAGGCATATTGTACATTTTTAGTCTATGTCCATTAACTAGTAATGGAATGTCTTCTTCATTTATAGTTCTAATATGCACTGAACCATTGTCATGGCATCTTTCCCCCACATATGGTCTGATCCGTATTGTTCTTAGCTTGCCCTTGAAGTCTTTGAATGTTGATGCTGGAGATGGCGTAGCCCCTCTTCTTCTTATCCAGGTTATATTTTGCCTTCATGGCTTCTGCAAGAGCTAAATCACTACCTTTTCCGGCTATAGTTGCGGGGTCCTTTCCTCTACAGGGAGCCAAGAAATTTGGTGAATGAGGTATTCCATGATGGGAATAGGCTCCTCTAGACATAGATACCCATCATGCACTAGAAAGAGTAGCTGTCTGATGATGAAAATGGTGATGGGTGGCGGTAGAATCGTGGAATCCATAACAAGTGCAACAACCTAGCCTTTTCCACACCACGCAACCATTTCCGTGGCTCTAACATTATCATTGACCCCTCGATTTTGCTTCATTCAGTTCTCGGTTTCTAGGTGTGGAAACTTCTCACTGTCAATGAGGTCCCAGTCTTCAAATTTCATGGTTATCACGCAGCCTAAGTGCGTGCCCTCAAATAAAATGCCGTCGAGGAGGAGCACAGTTTGGAGTGAGATTTTCGTTTTGTCTAAGATCTTTGGTACTTTGGTTTTCCCTTTCTGCGGAGGGACATTTCCTGGCCCAGTGGCTGGATATCCTCCTCCACTTATTATTCTTCTTCTGCTGTGGCGATCAGGGCTTGTAAGTCTTCTTCTCCCTCATCTGTTTCTACTATGACTACTTTCCCCTTCTCTTCCATGGATAGTTTACTGTGTTGCAGATTCCTTGGGGACATGCATACTGGACCCATTGCTTGTTTATCCTTCTTGGGCCTTGGTGTTAATGGTGATTTGGGGATTTCTGTGATGATCCCGACACCTTCTAGAACATCCTCTACCATTTGGGTCTCCGCGGCCTCGCCGATGGTTACCTCTTAAATTCCCAACCCATACTTAGTGGTAATCATGATCCCTAGGCTGTATTCTGTCTCTCACAAACTTAGGGGCTCAATTATCGCCTGGCTCTCAATGCTCTGTGCTATGCTCAAGCACTCAATTCTCAAATGGCCAAGTGTTGTTCGCTGGCCAACCCTTTCAGTTTTATAGTGCCTTTCGAATTCGAATTCGACCGTTCCCCACAATTTCGTGCCATTAATGACTTCTTGGCGGTAGATTTTCCCAAATCTTGACCATAACTCATGTCTTAATTTCCTGTCGCCCGCTCCATTTGGCCTCAAATCGAACATCCCATCATGAATAATGACACCAACGGTCACTTCCCAGCTAGTCTGTGTGGTAATGCAGCCCTCTGTGCGCAGTCAAAAACCTTGTGACGTTCTGATTCTGCATGCATCTCCCATATCGCGCAACTCTGAGGCATAATATTTTATAGTCTTGCACTCCCTTGCAATTTCCTAGAGCGCTAAGACTGTTCTTCCTACGGCTAGTCAAGTGGCTGCACCACCCTTTTGGGGCTCCATCCCATCCTCTATCATAGTTCAGGGAGAACCCCCATCTTCCATTGTGGTGATTGGCCTCACGCACTTTACTAGTTGTAGTGCGCTATCCTGGTCACTTTATTTAGTGATATGTGGTCCAAGCCATGGCAACAGACTAACTAGTTCACGATGATAGTCCTCCAACTTGTTAGTACGCTCATGCTCACCTTGCCTTACCATTCCTGGCTTTTCGACGAGAAACTCTTCCTTTATTTCATCTTCCAACTTCTTGACCTCTGCATCCATCAAAGCGCTTTTCTTCCTTAGCCACACCTGGTCTTTTTTGAGTTCATGAAGTCTAAAGTTTCCCCGTCGGATTTCTTCCTCAAGTCTTATATGTTCTGTTTTACATAGCTGTGTGATTTCTTCATTCTGGTCTGCACGGGCCGTCATATCTACGAGTTCTTTTGGCTTCACATGCTCCATAGGGACTACATTCTCTACTTCATACTTCATCTTTGGGAATGCTTGTGCAGTAATAGTTTTGCACATGGCCTGATAAGCCCATACAATCGCTGGTACGCGCAGGTCCCAGTCGGTGTGTTTCACATGGTGGGCCATGTTTAGCACTTTGCACAACTTGTCAAAGGCCTCCTCGTGTATGGTTTTTGGCACACTATGTTGTATCATCCTTTGTTGTTTGCACACTTGTCCTGCATGCTTCTTCTTGTTGTCCCTGTTTCCTATCATGAGAGCGGTGTGTGTTTGTGTGAGCTATGTACCATATGCTTGTACCCATCTGGAAAGGTGGGCACGTAGGCTATTTCGTCCACCCTGCTTGGCTTCCATCCTCATATGAGGCTTCCCAAATCATAAGCACATCATCTTTCTACATTCGCACCAGTCTCAGAAACTCTACTGGTGCATACCCCACCACTTTGCAGTGATAGCGCAGAGTTCCCATTTCAAAGGATCAAACCGCTGCAGTTCTGGCACTTATCTTTCAAATTTGTTCAAGGATTCATCCACCACTGTCAACCCATCATACATAGTCAGATCTCTCACCTCTATTGTTATGCAACGCAATGATCTTACCATCATGTTGCAATTGAGCGTGGTTACCTCGTGTAATCGGTTCTGCCATCTTTCTGTTTCCTCATCCAAATCTGATGTGCAGGAGCTTTTGCGATCCTATGAAATCTAACCATCTGCTGTAGGATTCACCCAATCCTATTCCCAAGTGGTTATCTTGTAGATACAATCTAGCTTGTCGTCACACACTGGCTCGGTGTAGCGTGATCCTTCCACAGGGCCTAAAGGTACCACTATGCATAGTGACTTTTTCTCAAAAATCATTTTTTGCTTCTTTATATTTATCACTCCGTTCATATCGGTGGCCCAATCTATTCCTAGCAGCATGGGATAGGGTTTGCTGTCATAAAAAATCTCTATCACTTCAAAATCTGCAAGCACGCTCGCACCTTCGATGTCTACCGTTATCCCCTACAATCTTCCCATCGGTAGGATCTTCTGCTGGTTCACCATTCGCAATTGAATAGGGGACCATTGCAACACGAGCCTAGCCATGCATTCCCATGTCTACATTGGTAGCGCATTTATGTCCAATCCTAGATCTAGAATTACTTGATCCATTTCATACTCCCCGATTTGCACAGTCAATCACATTTCCCTTCTTGTTCGCAATGTATGTTTCCTGAGCTTCCGGACTACGCGAGGTTCTCCTAACCCAGCGCACCTAGTGATAAGTTCCTGCATTCCTTTCATAGCCTTGCTGTTGCACAAAATTCTCATACATGTCTCCAGGAAGGTAGTGATCATTGAAGGATCCATCTCTGGCTCTAGTTGATCCTTACTACTTGAAGTGGAGGCCTTCGTGAAGCTCTTCTTAGCTTCCATGAATGTCTCCTTCGTGCTCTCCAAATCAAACTCAGGTTCCTTTGTAGGAGCCTTGCGAACCCACACACTTTCTTCAGGCTGCTTACCTTTGTCATCTCTTGTCGTGATACTGCTCTGGAGTACAATGTTTACATTCGAGTCCTCTTCGTGCGACTCAGACCTCATCATTTGAAAATTTGAGTCGGGGGAGGCTGGAGTATCCCTTTATCGCACAGCCTCGCTATTAGTGTAGGGTAGTCCTCTCTCTCATGATCAAACCAAGTACAATATAAACATGATGCTCTCTTTGGATTTGTACAATTATAGGCATAATGCCCTGGCCCTCCGCAATTGTAACAAATCCACTGTTCGCGACCCCTTCCTAGTCTCATTCCACCTCGACCTCATCCGCGCCGCTGAAATCCAGCATGTGCCATCCCTATATTTGGATGGAGGGTTCGTGTTTCGGTCTGCACCCTGTGGGTAGGAGTCCGATCCATCATTAGCTCGTAACTTCTGCAGGTGTGCTCATCATGGCCTACCGATCTACATAAATTACAAAACAATTGCTAGGATGTCTGTGTATACTTCTATAATAAGTGACAATTATCTATGGTGTGTTTTCCTCCAATCTAACAAATTGTGAATCATAATGTAGGCACCGCGCTCGATCTTGCCTATGCCTCTGGTCTTAATGGCATCGGCCCTCCTCCTGCCAAGTAGTTTGTGAAGATTGGATAATGGTCCTTGTCATGCCCCTGGCCCTTGCACTTTATACACCATACTTCCTTGTGTGCTTCGGGGCGAGTTATCCTATCCTATTTCAAAATATGCATTTCCAGACACAAATTTTGTAGTTGTGCATGGATTTGTTGGACTCCGATGCCAGGATCTTGTATTGAGGTCTCATACAGTCTCATTGCAATCTCCAAATCTTCATCCTAGGTGGATAACTTTTGTTGTGACAACGTCGTACTTAAATGAGGTGTTAGTGACGCTACAAACCATGCGTGGTGTTGTCCATCCATCAAGGTCATGTTGGCTTTGTGAATCATACATTTCAGTCTCTAATCCAGATCCCATGGGGTCTCGCTTGGAAGCATCTCGATTTCCCTAAACTCGATAATCGATTGTGTCTCCGATTCTGGCCTACTAAATTCCCTGTTCAGCACAGCCTGGATATCTGCGATCCCTGCGTTTGGATGGTCATTAGAATGCTTAATATACCATGTTAGTGCACGGTCCTGCAACACGCTTACCTGCGTTTCCTTCTTCATATTGTCATCCACGACTCCTTGTGCTTCCCATATAGCTTTTACCAGGAACCAAAATTGGTTCGGATCTTTGTTCCCTAATCCTCTAAATATCGACAATTTTATTGTGCTCGCCATATTGAACTATGGTGGCAGCGAAGGTGGTGTGGGCGGAGATGGAGGTGATGATGGTGAAACTGGTGGTGGTGTAGGTGGGGGTGGTAGGCGTGAAATTCTCTGCCTTATCAAACTGATCATGCTCCTCGGAGAAACTTTCGCGAGCTCTTCCTCACTTTCCCGGTGAAATCAAGGGGCTATTTTCTATCTCTGTGCTACCTTTGCTTCTATAGATCCTCCCACTTCACATAGCCCCAAACATCAATTTATTTGCATAACCCACTTTTCACATAATATCATCTTAATCAAAGTGTTCAAAGATTTAATGTACTTACCTTGCGGTCCTTTGAGGAAGCGTCATTTCCCCTCACTATAGCTGACTGTCGTGTCTACTGTGAACTCAGTGATAAATCCTCCTATAATTTGATCGAGCCAATGGTCCACAGTGCACGCAATCTTATCTTCAGACGCCTCTAGTCTGTGCATTAATTCTGGAGTCCACATAATCAGTTTGTCGAGCCTACACCTTCCCTGACCATCTACTAACTTTGCAATCCACTCATACAACTCAGAGGGGAAGGATGCAATGAAAATTTTGTGGATTTCCATATATAAGTAGTGCTCTAACCACTGTTCCTTTGATACTCGCGGATTCCTATTTTCTTATAGCACGAACTCATGAATTTTTCTGTCGAACCACCCTTCAATTTATTTCTTCATCGAATTCCAGTGAAATAACATTAGACATCCCCTATGGAGATCCTAGTCCCAACAACAGAACCATTTGTTGACTTGTTTGGGCCTGACCCAGTTTCAAAGGTGATTTAGCCAAACAAAACCTGGTACTACCAGCCCTTTCGGCAACAGTTTGCGGAGCGTGGATTGATGTCTCACCCAAAGTAGTATGGGAGGGTTCTAGAACCAAGTTTTCACACCCTGGGGATGTCTGATGGGTTCAAGTAGTCTGCAGTTTGACCCTACACGCATGTCGCTATGCGCACTTATCAGTACCTCTTAGCTTGTGATGTTGTCTTTGCACAACCCTAATCGAGGGTCAAATAGTGTTATTACCCTAGTCCTTACTAATCATCCAATATTAGTTGATTAACTTAGCTTATTTGTATGCCTTTAGTTATATTTAACAATATTCATACAAGTGCACATAGTAAATAAACAATATAATTGCAAATGATATCAAATATGTAACAACTCAGAATAGATGCACAAAATTGGTAACAAAGCCTTTCTTTATTAATCTCTTCTCTGGTTATAGACTCAACTCTACCTTGTGCGCTTAGCTGCAGGGGTCCGCACACTCAGCTGCGGACTCTATTAGGCCTTTGCGCACTTAGCTGCAAAAACTCTTCCTACTACTACGATCCAAGACACACTTAGACACTTGCTCTGTACTTCTATCTCATACTTCGCTCTAACTTCCTTACTTGACTCCCTTTTACACTTAGAGCTTCGCTCTATTTATAAAATTCAATGGTCTGTGGACCATGGGTAGGCCGACATTACATTCAAACTTAACCATATGACTCTAACATACATTTCACACCCGCAATTCGTGGAGCTATACAATAATATCACTCAAAACTTAGGGTTTGAGCCCCAAAACATGTTGTGGGGGGATTCCATTCTCAACAGTGCTCAATGAAGTTGTTTGCCTTATCTATTTCAAATTGGACATGAGCAAATTTGTGTGAGTATCTACGAATGGCATGGCCACATAAATGGGACATAATGGTTGGAATGCCAAGCCCACCTAAAAATGGCTGTGGCTAGTCAAGCTGTGGAGAGCCCGGTTGTAGCTGTGCTGAAGATAGGGGAGGCTCTCATCCCATGTGTGTGGATGCTTTGAGTTGTACATGCGTAGAATGTGTATGATCATCCTATTGAC
>APFE030567560.1:3071-16526 GCA_000404065.3 Pinus taeda | reverse complement strand
GCAGGGGTCGGTGGTCTGTATGGATGACAATTTCCTTCCCCAAAATGTAATGCTTCCATTGTCGATAGGCCTACACAATGGAATACATCTCTTTGTCATAAGTTGGAAACATTTGGACTGTGTCTGGAAGTGTCTCACTGTGATATGCCACTAGATGCCTGTGTTGAGTAAGAACTTCCCCAATAGCATAGTCAGAGGCATCTGTCTCCACCTTAAATGGTTGTTGCAAGTTTGGTAATGTGAGCATTGGTGCCGAGCAGAGGTGATATTTAAACTCTGTGAAGGCCTTCTGTTAAGATTCAGACCAAAAGAATTTTTCTTTCGCTCCTCCCTTGGTGACTTGACTCAAGGGCAAAGTGATATGAGAAAATCCCAACACGAACCCGCGGTAGAAGTTGGCAAGACCTAGAAAGTTATGGAGCTTTGTCAGAGTGGTTGAAGATGGCCAATCCCAAATGACTTGGATCTTGGCTGGATCGACATGCACCCCATGTTCATCAATAATGTGTCCCAGATACTGAACTTGGGTCATGCCAAAAGTGCATTTCTCCAAATTGGGACATAACTTGTGTTTTCGCATTGTTTGGAGAACCTGCCGGATGTGGTGGAGGTGCTCTTCCTAACTCTGGCTAAATATCATGATGTCATCCAAGTATAACACTACAAATGATTTGGTGAATGGCTACAAGATGTCATCCATTATCCTCATGAAGATTGCAGGAGCATTCATCAATCCAAAAGGCATAACCAACCATTTGAAAAGGCCCTCCTTGGCTTTGAAAGCAACCTTCCACACATCGAAGGGTTCTATTGGTACCTGGTGATATCCTAACTTCAAATCGATCTTGCTGAAATATTTTACCCCCTTCAGTTGGTCCAGGAGGTCATAAATCCATTGGATCAGCTACCTATTATGGCCAGTGATCTTATTCAGTGCCTGATAGTCAATACAGAGTCTCCAAGTCCCATCCTTCTTCTGTACCAACACGATCGAGCTCCCATAGGGTGATGAACTCGGATGGATGTGACATTTTTGCAGTAGCTCCTGAATCTACCTCTTGATTTCATAGTTCTCCATAATGGAGCACCGATAGATTGGTCCATTGGGCAGCAACGCACCTGGTGTCAAATCAATAGAGTGCTTGAACTAACATCGTAGAGGAACCCCTACGAGGGAGGTGAAGATATCCTCGTACTCATCCACAACCTTGTCCATATGTAGTTGTCATACAGAGGTGCCCTGTCTCGAGGTTGTGGCCACCATATTCTTCTTTCCTTGAGGACATATCATCAGGAAAACAAATTTCCCGGTTTTGGAAATGAGCTTACAACATTGTTTTGCAGTAACCAAAGAGATGGCGGTAGGCGGTGCTACCTCTGGTCTGTTGTACAACTTATTTCCCAAAGTAATAATAACAACACGGGGCCTTGATTCATACATAGCATGTCGCTTCCACAAGTATGGTTGTCCTAAATTTCCAAAAAAACATCGTTTAGAGCCTCAAAATAGCTCCGGAAGTTTAGGACCCGAAAAACTACTAAAAATAGTAAACTGTGCTACAATTAAGGAAACTGAAAACCTGAAAGAAGCAATGGTGGGGGTCTAAGTGTAATTGGTGGGTGCCCACTAATATCCACCTAGATCATTCCTCCCCCCTTAGGAAGCAATGGTACCCATTGCGTTGAGTTTCTCCATGAGATGAGGAAACTTCTGTTGAACTTGGTCCCTGGTGAGCCACTTACCCTGGTGAAGGAGTTGGCCTACTTTGAAAACTCGATACAGTTGGATATTCTACTAGAGAGTGTGCTTGATCTGTGTGTCCATGACTCGATTAGTTGTAGCTTGTTCCATGTAATCTAGATTTAACTTTGTGGGTGTGAGCTATTCTGCAATGTCGGATGTGTCTAGTAATGGTGGAAAGTATGGTTGAAGGTGGTCCACATTGAACACTGGGTGTAGGCCAAGGAATGGGGTATTGCTGAGCTCAAATGCATTGTCCCCCATAGCCTTGGTAATGGTGTAAGGACCATATCATAGTGGTCTGAGTTTCCGACAGGCTCCGTAAGGCATTTCTTTTGCAAATGCAACCACACTTTGTCACCCACCTAAAACATGTGTGGCACCCGTTATTGATCATGTCGTTGCTTGTACTTGGGATTTTATTTCTCCAGAATGTCATGGAACTTTTGGTGACTATGTTGGATGTGCTCAATGAAGTTGTTTGCCTTATCTGTTTCGGACTAGACATGAGTCGAATATGCGTAAGTAGCTGCGAATGGCATGGCCACATCAATGGGACATAGTGGCTAGAATTCCAAGACCACCTGAAAAGGCTATGGCCAGTCAAGTTATGGAGAGCCCAGTTGTAGCTATGTTGAACATAGGGGAGGCTCTCATCCCATGTGTGTGGATGCTTTGAGTTGTATATGCACAAAATTTCTATGATCATCCTATTGACAACCTCTGTCTAGCCATCAGTTTGAGGATGGAAGGTTGTGGACTTAGTGAGTTTGGTGTCTAGCATCAACCAGAGGCTGGACCAAAACTTACTGAGGAACTTGCTATCCTGATCTGAGATGATAGACTGTGGTATCCCAAAGTGTACCCACACTCGTTCAAAGAAGAGTTTAGCAGTGGCTTCGACTGTGATATTCTTCTTGTAGGACGCCATAATGGCCATCTTCGAGAACCTATCGACAACAACAAAAACATAGTCATTTCCATGCTTAGTGGAAGGAAGGCCTAACATGTAATCCATGGAAATGTATTCCCAAGGTCGAATAGGGGTAGGTAGCGGGTTATAGAGGCCTTGCTTCTTGATGGTTGATTTGGCAATGGCATAGGAAATGTATGATTTGATGTACTTCCCGACATCCTATCCAAGATTCGGCCAATAGAAATACTTTTGTAGTACTGCCACCATTTTCTCGACCCCAAAATGCCCATCAACCTGACTGTAGTGTGCTTCCCAAATCATCTTGGCATGCTCGCTTGAAGGAACACAAAGGTGATCCAGGTGGCATAACAGGGCATCCTGGAGGTGAAAATCTGGAACATGCTAACCCTCTAAGAGTGTCTGGTACATGTGGCCAAATTCTAGGTCACTTTTGTAGAGAAGTGGCCAATCATAAGTCTCATGCCCACAAGAGCTGAGTAAGGTAGTTAATGCCATGATTAGTTGTCGACTGAGGAAATCTGCAACATTATTGCTATTGTCGTTCTTATACTTGATATTCAAATGGAACTGTTGCAGGTATGTGGACCAACTCTGATGACGATCATTCTGCAATTTCCCTTGGGTCTGTATGAACTGCAGGGGTCGGTGGTCTGTGTGGATGACCATTTCCTTCCCCAAAATGTAATGCTTCCATTTTCGGTAGGCCTGCATAATGGAATACATCTCTTTGTCATAAGTGGGATACTTCCAGACCGTGTCTGAAACTGTCTCACTGTGATATGCCACTGGATGCCCATGTTGAGTAAGGACTACCCCAATAGCATAGCCAGAGGCATCTGTCTCCACCTCAAATGGTTGTTGCAAGTCTAGTAATGTGAGCACTGGTGCCGAGCATAGGCGATCTTTCAACTCTGTGAATGCCTTCTGTTGAGATTCAAACCAAAGAAATTTTTCTTTTGCTTCTCCCTTGGTGACTTGACTCAAGGGCCAAGTGATATGACAAAATCCCAACATGAACCTGTGGTAGAAGTTGGCAAGACCTAGAAAGTTGTTGAGCTCTATCAGAGTGGTTAGAGATGGCCAATCCCGAATGACTTGGATCTTGGATGGATCCACATGCATCCCCTGTTCATCAATAATTTATCCTAGATACTATACCTGGGTCATGCCAAAAGTGCATTTCTCCAAATTGGCACACAACTTGTGTTGTTGCAGTGTTTGAAGAACTTGTCGGATGTGGTGGGGGTGCTCTTTCCAACTCTCGCTAAATATCAGGATGTCATCCAAGTATACCACTACAAATGAGTTGGTGAATGGCTACAAGATGTCATCCATTAGCCTCATGAAGGTTGCAAGAGCATTTGTCAATACGAAAGGCATAACCAACCATTCGAAAAGGCCCTCCTTGGCTTTGAAGGTAGCCTTCCACACATCGGAGGGTTCGATTGGTACCTGGTGATATCTTGACTTCAAATCAATATTGCTGAAATATTTTCCCCCCTTCAGTTGGTCTAGGAGGTCATCAATCCGTGGGATTGGGTACCTATTATAGATAGTGATCTTGTTTAGTGCCAGATAGTCAATACAAAGTCTCCAAGTCCCATCCTTCTTCTGTACCAACACGATTAGGCTCCCATAGGGCGATGAACTCAGATGGATGTGACCTTTCTATAGTAGCTCCTGAATCTACCTCTTGATTTCATCATTCTCTAGAACAGAGCACTGATAGATTGGTCCATTGGGCAGCGACACACCTAGGGTCAAGTCGATGGAGTTCTTGACCTGACAGTGCAGAGGAACCCCTGCAGGAGAGGTGAAGATGTCCTCGTACTCCTCGACGACCTTGTCCATCTATAGTTGTCGTGTATAGGGGCCCTATCTGGAGGTCGTGGCCACCATCTTCTTCTTTCCTTGAGGACGTATCATCAGGAAAACAAATTTCCCGATTTTGGAAATAAGCTTACTACATTGTTTTGTAGTAAGCAAAGAGATGGCGGTAAGCGGTGTTACCTCCGGCATCTTGTACAGATTATTTCCCAAAGTAACAATAACAACACGAGGCCTTCATTCATACACAATATGTCACTTCCACAAGTATGGTTGTCCTAAATTTCCAAAAAAACATCGTTTAGGGCCTCAAAATGGCTCCGAAAGTTTAGGACCCAAAAAACTCCTAAAAATAGTAAACTGTGCTACAATTAAGGAAACTAAAAAACTTAAAGAAGCAATGGTGTTGGTACAAGTGGAATTGGTAGGTGGCCACCAATATCCACTTGGATCATGAAGAGTCTAATGATTTCCTTCTCTTCTTGTTTTTTGAAGGAAACTTAGGTTCACCTCCTTTTTCACTAATTTACAATGACCTTCTCATCCTTGTACGAGTTTCTTTAAATCCAGTTGCTCAAATTAGTGTCCATGAGATTGTTTTTCTTTGCATATTTCTTTTTCTCCTTCTATTTGAGATTTGGATGCAACTTCTAACACTTATCCTTTGTATGATCATCAATGTTGCATAAGTTGTAGTGGTTGTTGGGATCTTTGAACTAGTGTGTTTTGGTCATTATATGTTTATCTTCCCCCCTTTCCACTTATTCTTCCTCTGCTTGGAAGATTCCTAGTGTTGTTTATACTTTGACACATGTGATTTCCCTTTCCTTTGGCCTATGTTCTCCAAGCATTATGCACGTACAAATACTTATCAATAGATCTAGGTCTGAACAACATCACTTGCTTTCACATATGGCTATGTAGACCCCCCAGATACTTGGGGAGTACGTTTAGGTTATTTGGGGATTTATCCAAAACTATTTCCTTCTTTCTAAATTTTGTGGCGTACTCATGTACACTATGCTTATGCTTTTACCTTAAATAATTCCACCAGATCCATTGGTCCTCTACATACCTAATACGGTAAAATTGTGAACTTATAAGGGTTTTGAAATACTCCCACTTATTCATTGAATAATATCCCTCCAATCTTAGGGTATCTATGTTGATTTACCACCAATTTAGGGCATGTACCTCCAATTTTATTTCCTCTAGGCTAGGGAGTCTACAACACTACTCCCCATACATCAAGGGGAACTACATCTAGTTCTACTTTAACATTAAATTAGCATTGATAACAAATATGATTTTTCACTATTTGGTTACCTTTATTTTTGCATCCTTGTTTACCCATCCCAACGACTATGGGCTTAAATGCTCATGAACCTTGATTCCCAATTTGTTTTCCGACTATGCTACAATGAGATTCTCCTATGGGCCTAAGTCAACAAAGAATACATATTTTTCTTCTTGACTTATACTTTTTTGTCAAAGAGTTTGGTCATTTCCTTCCCTTCTTGTTGCTAAAGGCTACTTAGGATCACCTCCTTCTACTCTAATGTAAAATTATCTTCCTATCCATGTTTGAGTTTCTTTCAACTTGGTTGCTAAAATAGGTGGCCATGAGATTCTTATTCTTTGCTTCTTTTTTTCTTTAGGTTAATATTTGGATGCAACTTGCAACACTTCTCCTTTGTATGCTTTTCAATGTTACAAAGGTTGTAGTGGATGTTGGGATCTTTGAACTAGTGTGTTATGGTTTTTGTATTTTTATCTTGCCCCCTTTCCACTTCTTCTGCCTCTCCTAAAAATCTTCTTAGTGTTATTTTCCGGTTTGACCCACTTGATTTCTATTTCCTTTGGCCTATGTTCTCCAATAATTATGCATGTACAAAATCCTTGTACATTGATTTGGGATTGAACAACATCACTTGCTTTCAATGATGGCTATGTAGACCCCCATATATTTAGGGAGTATGTTTAGGTTCTTTTGGGGGATATCCAATATTATTTCCATCTTTCTAAATTATGTAGTGTACTCTTGTACACTATGCCCATTCTTCTACCTAAAGTAATGCCACTAGATCCACTAGTCCTCTAAATGCCCGATCGTAAAATTGTGAATTTATGAGGGTTTGAAATACTCCCACTTAGTCACTTGAGGATATCCCTCTAGCCTCATGGTCTTTGTGTGGATTTCCCACCAGGTTAGGACGTGGACCTCTAATTTTAATCAAGAAAACAAAATATTATGTTCTTCTTCTATACGATGAACAGTGAAATAATTTTCTAATAGTTGCAATGAATGATTTAAATTGAATGCATAAATATAAAATTGATATGGCTTGATGTCGACCTTCACTTCCATTTTGCATATGGAATTTAAATGGTTAATGACACTTGAACTACGTTGATCCTTTTCAAGTTCTTATTAGATTCCCTCTTTAGTTCTATTTGATTTTTTGATTTCCTCTTTGATCCAACCTATGTGTTAGAACCTCCATATTCTCTAAATAGCCCAAGCTTATTGGCCATGACCTCCATGACTGGGTTCATATTATGGTTTATATCTATGAATTGTGCTTCCAACTGTGCAAACCTCTCCTCTATAGGATCATGAGGCTACTCACATATTCATTGGCCATGAATATGGTTTTGTGACTTTCAACTTAAATGATTTGGATCCCCTACAACTCCCCATAATATACCCAAAGAAACCTTCTCTATTACCAGTGTGATCCAAAAACATCTTTGGATATTCCAATGGATAGTTCATCACAGTAGTTTTACTAAAATATTATAAAATCTAAAATCTAAACTATGAGGGTTTATTTCTCCTTAGATTTCTAGATTTGTTAATTATTGTTTATTGCATATGTATGCAATATATTAAATACAAAAAAATAAAGAATAGTAAAATAAAACTCACAAACCATACATTAACACAAAATATAACTTGAGAAACCCTTCTAGGAGAAAACCCAACTAGAAGGTGATGTGGCTTTGCTATCCTTCTCTGAATGAAAATGGATGCAAGAAAAAAGAAGTGAGGCATTTGGCCTACGAGATGATATAGTGCACAAAACCTCTATTTTATCTCTCCCTATACACTCTTAGCTACTATATTCATCTATGGAACAAAATGTACTAGAATATAATATAACACCTTTTCGTCTTAGTGACCTAATTATAGCACAAAGTGGTAGCCTACTAGTATTTAGGATTTACTCTCTCAACTCTTAATTAGAGTTACAATATTGACCCTTCTAGAGTCTTATTCATCATTATCATGTGGCTAGCCCATTTTCCAAGAATAGTTTGGGCTGGCATGGAATCCTTTTGAATTATTGTGGTTAAAACAAGAAGGTCAACGTCCGAGTCGCATAACTTTTCCATATGGACTCTAATTGAGGTAATGCTCGTGTCTTTGGAAAGGTATCTATGTATAGAATAGCACTAAAAGTTGCATGTTTGAAAAAAAATGTTTTACCACAAGAAATATACTTTGATGCCTCAAACTACTTCAATAATGTTTCAAAATCCATTCCACTTTAAAATCATCACAATGGATGAAAAATAATATATAATGACCCAATCTGGATAAGCACCATTGTGCCATGTCAGTAGCACGTCAAGATGCCACACCACCCAAAACTTTCCCTATGTGGCACACAAATATGGCATGTTATAATGCCACATTAACACTCACTTACCCATAGGGTATCACAATGTTATCATGGACTCCAATTAAGCTCCTGTAGGCATGTTATTCAGGCATCTAGATCTAGGATTTTTTAGTAAATCCCTCTTTTTATTTTTTATGGATGCATGGAATTATGCTCCATAACAGACTTGGGTTTCCATCACTAGCACTTAACATAATGTGGTGTCATTATATGTCTCTTTTTATATTCAAAATGCTTCCTTCCTCCAACTCTTAGGTCCATCAAATATGGGTTTCATCATTGGAATCTAATTTTTTGGAAAAAACCGCCTATAATTTTTTTGGACGTTTTGACTTTTATATATTTATAGATCCCATATTTTCCATATTTTGCATTAAATAGAATATACATATATTCTCATTTCCCAATGTGTTTCATGAATCTCCTTCCCATTAGACCACTAGAAAAACTAGAGTAACATCTCCAACAACCTAAGGCCAGTCCAACTAATGGACCACTGATCCACTAAGATAATTTTGACGCTACGTTCAAAACCTTCCAAAAATTTTCCGCCACTTGATTTTTGGAGCCTGATGAGGGTCTTACAGTCTATCATCCTATGGTTACTCCATGGTCATTTGATTTTCTGTAAAGTGTTTAAGTCTTCTTCCTAGTTTTAAAATGTCAAGTCACTTACACACACATGCTCAATCTTCGATGAGTTCATGAGAACACTTCCTTTATGAAAAATTGAAAAAGAATAGAACCATCCATCAAGTAAGTTCTTGTGTGATGTTCAACTCATGTTTATAGTGAGTGTGCACTTTCATTGACAATCCCCCTCACTTTACTTACGATAGTACTTTTATCACGGTGAGTTTTCTCATTTGTTGCTTTTCGCATCGTCACTTTTACATTTGTTGCTGTCACTTTTTCTCATTTTCACTTTAATAAGTGGAATTTTCATTTTATATTTTCTCTAGCATGTTTCGATTTCAAATTCGCTATATTTTTGCAAGCATTGTATCCATGTTTTCCTCTTGTCACAGGTGTCGCTTTTGTAGTTTTCACTCCTGCTTGTGTCGCACCTTTGTGTATCACCAAAGTTAGTTTTGGCTCACTCTTCTACATCATATGGTCTTACATATCACTAGAATATGCACTATACAAGTTACTATAGATTAGAACACCTTTTGGACATAGTCATCACTTTTGTCGCAACTTGTGTTCTAAGTGTCCTAATGTGTCATTTCAACTATCACACTTAGAAATAAGTGTTACTTTGTTGTTATTTTGAGGTGTGACTATTATCCATGAGTCCTATGGTATAAATCTAGCTTTTATTTATGGTTTTATTTGTGTGATCATGTTTGAGTCATTTTCAAATTCATTTCTCTCTTTTACTATGTTGACCTCACACTTTGCCATTTTGGAGCCCTTCTTGGTCCTTCTACCCAATGTAAGTTATGGTGGTATGAAACCTCTTACCAAGTGAGGATTTTAACCTATCCATGAGCCTCATTAAAGTAGCCATACTCACTAAGAATTGTGCAATATTCCTCCTCAAGATCACTTCAAAACTACTGCACATTATGAACCTCCCAAAGGCAATCACCTAATCCTTCTTGTTGACACTAACTCACTACACTAAGTTCTATCACATCTGCCTTGCATGAATCATAGATCACTCATAGCTAATATCATGGACTTCTCCCACCATTTTCCTAAGGTAAAAAATGCAATGCAAAGACCATCCTATCCTCCTAAGGTAGTGAAAAACCTCCTAAGAAAAGTAGCTTCCTCCTATGGCCTCCATCAATGAAAATGCATTCCAAATGGTAAAAGACCTATTGTTGGGTAAAAATGCACCAGCCTAGGGTGAAAAGTAAATTTCAAAGAAACAATGACCGCTTTTTGAAGAAAACTACGCTATGTTTCAAGCCTCCTCTCTATTTGAGCGCATGGCACACCCTTGAAGGTTGAAACTTCCACCCTTCATCCTTCCCCAATGTGCTATGCGCCCAAGCCTAGCTTAGCTTCTTCCTCTAGAGTGAATGGAATATTAGGGAAGGCTAAAGGAGGCCTCCTTCCTATCTTTGACCAGTCAAATTCTGCTTTCCTTAAGGCCTCGTCTTTCTTCCAGCGCATACCATAGTCCTGAAGCCTAAAGCTTTGAACTTCCCTCTTCCCCAATGTGCTTTGCACTCAAGCTTGTTTAAACCTTCCTCCTTAACACATGGCATATTCGGGAAGGATGAAGGATGCATTCTCTTAGCCTTTACTGGTCAATCTATGCTTTCAAGTCTTCCTCTCTTTCCCTTAGAGTTCATGGTGTAGCCTTAAAGCATGAAACCTTCCCACCTTGTCCCTCTAGCTTCCCCACTATTATTGACCAAGGAGAGCTCTTATTCATAGTGCATGGCACAATAAAAATGAATAGTGGAACCTTCCTAATCCACTAATGAGTTTGAATTCACCCTCCTAATCAAACCTTCTTCTTTAAAACTCTCACAGGCCTACCATCAACTGATAATTCCATGAGCTAGGTGTTGGAAATAATACTGAGAGGGGGGGGTGAATCAGTATTATCAAATTCTTTTCAATATGTCTTCCTGATTTATAATTAATTTAATCTTCAGATATTGATCATTAACTTGTACGTCAGTACCATATAATAATGAGCATGAAACAAGACAAACAAATAGTCACACCAAAGAACACTAGATATAAGGTGGAAACCCAATGTGGGTGAAAACCACCTGCTGTAATATGTCTCTATCTTCTTTCAATTAGAAACTTCTTTTACAATGATTTTGTACTGGTGCAGTCCTTTACCAGTACGCAGGCTGCAACCTGCAGAGAGTTACAACTCTCTCTTGTTTTCTTGTCTCTCCTGGAAGGGAGCTACAACCCCCTTAGCTCTTTACTTCTTAAAGGACCACGTTTCATGAATTTTCAAACTAGATCCAAGAAGATCAAATAATCACCAAGTACATGCAAATCACCCAATCTCCTTATAGAATCAACCAATGAATCACCCAATTCTTCAGAATGCTGTAAACAGAAAAGTAATACCAGAAATATAAACCCAGAATTCTGCAGCAATAGATAAAAGGAAGTCAACAAATGTTTCAAGTTAAGTCTGCAACTTCACCAACAGGGGCCTGCGTATATCTGCAGCTCTTTTGAGTTTAAACTACGCAGATCCACACTGGTCTTTCTTCTGCTCTACGTACTTCTGCTCAGATCCACACCTTTACTGTCTGCCTTACAGGGTACATTCGCACTGTGCCTTCTTCTTGCCTGCGTACCTCGCACTGCGCCTTTTTCTGTGCTGCGTGCTCCCCGCACTGCGCCTTTTGCTGTACTACGTACCCCACACTGCGCCTTTTTCCACGCTGCGTACCCTCGCACTGCGCCTTCGGATTGCCTGCAGACTTCTGATTATGGCCAAATTAACAATCCTCCAATGTGCCACAATCAGTCAGATCCACAGATATTCTCATGCACCCGAGAGATCATGATTTATCAATAGATTCACCTTTAGATTTTTCCTTGATTTAGACCTAACTTTTAAAATCAATCACCCAAAATTTCAGATCTTAAGATATTCAAATTTCACAAGTGTGTGGCCAAGAGATCTCCTTTCCTTTTTATAGGCAAGCCTTTCACAATACCATGGTCCAAAACCATAATAACACAATACCATGAACCCAATACCTTGGATCAATATTTGTAGATGCAAAACCACGGACCAAAACCATAGGATCAAATATGTCGGGCTAAATACCATGAACCATTCATAAAGATTCCCACGTGCACGCACTTTTCTTCATTGGAGAGAGTGAAAATGGGGTCCGCACCTACTGAACGGAGAACCTGCATGCATGTCTGCAATCCTTGGTTGACGTACCTGCGGGTCCGCAGCTTCTTCTAGAATTACCTGCAGGTACCTTAATTTCCATGATTTTGAGTGCCCAAACTGAGATCTACCACATGAGTGAGTTGCCATCAAGTACAACACCTGTACCATAGAGCCAAACCAAAATCATAATGACAACAATCTCCCCCTTTGGACTTGATGGCAACCTCAAGATCCTCAATGTCATTCTCCCCCTTTGACGTCAAGGGAAAAGGGTTATGCTCCCCCTGAGAACATGCTTAAGACTTTGCTTTGCTGATAATGCTCACCCTGACCAGATCCATAATCCACCATAAATTTCTTCAAGAGGAACCATAATCGACCATGACCATGAAAGAGATAGAGACCTATTGCAGCCAAGTTCAGTTCAGCATCCATGTTCTCCTTCTGTGATACCATAATTCCAACAATGCATTATATGTACTCCCCCTGAACCTGTGCCATCGATCTACAACCAATTCATAGACCAACAAATGTACGCGTATACAACATATAGACCTTGCGTACAACCAACAAATGAGATTCAACAACAAGATGATGCATTAACTACCCCTAGCTTTTGCCTGAGGTATTCAAAGGTTTCCCTGGGCAATGGTTTGGTGAGAATATCAACAACTTGTTCCTTAGAAGGAACATACTCCAACTTGAACTTTTGTTCAATCACCTGTTCCCTGAGAAAGTGATACTTGATCAGTATGTGCTTGGTCTTTGAATGCATGACTGGGTCCTTTGAAATGCTGATTGCACTTGTATTATCACATAAGATGGAGATAGGTGGTGTACAAGTGATTTGAAAATCCTACAAGGTCTGCATCCTCCAAAGGAGTTGAGTGCAGCAAGATGCAGCAACCACATTTTCTGCTTCAGTAGTAGATAAAGCAATCGAACTCTGTTTCTTGATGAACCAAGATACTAATATGGAACCCATAAAGAATGCACCACCACTTGTGCTCTTCCTGTCATCCACGCTTCCGGCCCAATTTGCATCTGTGTAAGCATGAAGTGTGAGATCTGTATCTCTAGGATACCATAAGCCATAGTTTTGAGTTCCTTGAAGGTACTTGAAAATTCTCTTCACTGCCTGAAGATGAGTTTCTTTTGGATTTACCTGAAATCTTCCAACTATTCCCACTGCATGCATGATTTCTGGTCGGGTACCTGTCAAATAAAGTAGACTTCCAATCATAGACCTGTAGGTTGGTTGATGGACTGCTACTGAATCATCATTTGTACTGAGGCTGCATCCTGTGACCATGGGGGTACATACTAGTTTTGCATCTTCCATGCCATATTTCTTCAAAATCTGCTTGAGATACTTGGTTTGAGACAAGAAGATCCCTCCTTCATTTTGTTGGGTTTGCAA
>APFE030567556.1:0-13237 GCA_000404065.3 Pinus taeda | reverse complement strand
AAGTGGGTGATAAACTACCTGGAGCAGCGTAACAAACAGCTAGAGGATGAACATACACTTTATGAGCTGCGGAAAATCTGTGAGGATCGAGAATTGGCCCGAAAGAGACCCGATGATATGACACCGATTGATCGAGAGTCTATGCTCATGCATGTTAACACTCATATGGAGAAATTGTTGGCAAAGGCAAATAGAGACAAAGCAAAAATGAAGATTCTAAAGAGGTGGTTCAGCAGAGCACTAAAACGGTGAAAAAAAGCCTGATCCACTCCAAATTTTGGCCGAGGCTTCATTGGCTAGACATAATACATAATGGAGGGTCTTTGCTCCGAATTTGAGCAATTTCGGAGAAATGTTTGTCATTTTGAAATTTCTGGCCTGCAAAACAGGTTTTCCAGCTCAACGCGTAGCGCGTCGACGTGCGCGCTTATGATTGGGACACTTGCTGGAGGAAAACTTTATAGTTTTGGATTTTTCATGGTAAGTTATGCATGCTCTAGTATGGCCAAGGCATTTCATCAAATTCTGGATGATCAAAAGGGAAAAAAACACCATGAAAATCACCTTTCTGCCACCTTTTGCACCAGTAGCAAGTACTTCTGGGAGAATGACATTTGGAAGGGGAAAATGAGCTCCAAATTGGGAAATTCCACTTGGTCTAGATAGCAGACATCCAGGGCTTTCCAACCAGCTATTGTGAGCATGATTTTGATGTCAGGAAGTGCCCAAAAAGTAGGCTGAAATGCGTGTGAGGCATAGTGCTCAGGCCTACGGCGCATAGGGATTTTTGGTCAATTTTCTCTTTGCAGCTCAGAATTTCGGCCAGTTATGACCAGTTTCACCTCTTGATGTGATTTTTGACCCAACTTGATGTAATTTGATGTATATGACGTAACTTTGGTACTTATTTACTTATTCTAGATGATCCATTTAAAAAATTGTAAACATTTAATGTATGGATCAGTTTCCTTCTTTTAGAGGCAAGTTGTTTTGGATGCCCAGATTTCAGTTCCATGATTAGAATTAGTTCAAACAGCTCCTAGGATGATGAGCTCGAACCCTAGAGGCAAGGGAATGGGTTGGCTTGCCTATATTATGTATTTTCTAAGTCATTTTCAAGGTTGGACTTTTGGGAAAAGCCTAGACTATATTGTACATTGTATCTCTGCAATTTTGGCAAAGGAAAGACCAGGGTTTTGTAGCACTGTTTGGGATTCATGTGGCTTTATGTGTTGATGGTGTGCTTCTTTCAGTATCTGTAAGTTGTTATGTGTATCATTTTCCTTCTTTCATCTTCTGCAATTGAACAAATGAAGTGTTAAGGTAGAATCCATAATTTGATATGCTCCGCCTTTAAGTTTGTTTGATTTTCCATGTTTTCATCTGTTTAAGGAGAATCCTTGAAAGCTTCTTACTCTCCTTAGCTCCTCACCAGTTTGATCTATCCATCTCTTTCACTTTTAGAGCATCAAGACAATCGCCTTCCTTGCCCCAATCAGACCTCTGCAAAAACTGTGTCTCATCCCCACACCCAAAATTGCCTTTCCCTTAAATTCAACAAAAAATCCAAAAAATCAACTTCAAACTCCTTGTACTTCATACCTAGCCTAAAATTAATTACCAATTTAGTCATCTCGAGCCTCATCGATTACCTTTTGCCGAGATTGTCCCGGAGAGAGCCCTCTCTTGTCCTCGTAGGGCTAGCTACGAGGCTGAGCGTGGTAGATTTGAGCGCTAACAGGACCTACCATATATTGCACTGTTATCGTATGATTGTGTTTTATTTATGTATTAGTAATACTCTTTCTCTCGATTGTCTTATGTATGAAAATCTGAATTATAGCTCTGCATTATTGCACTTTTATATGATGTTTTAGCTCTGATTTCATTTTGAATAAATGAACAATTTCTATATGCGATATAGTTTCTCAATTTTTTTGTCTAACTGTTTATCCAAAATAATTATTGATAAACAATTTCATTTAGTTTGGAAGTTGAATGATCCTTATTACCAATTTCTTTAAGACATCATTGTAGATCGCATATCTTATTTTATTCTCAGGCATATTTATAATTAGATAATGTTAAATTAAGGTATATTCATGTGTTTATTATTTATATTAGATTAGACTTAGTTGAATCATTCCTTGTTACATCTTATATCATCCCATCAACATTATGAAATCAATCCTCACTAGGAAACTAGTCCCATTATCCCTAGTCAGAGATGGAAAAGGAGCTGCTTACAAGGTCCGGACTGGGTGGTTTCCCCCCATGTTTTCGCAGCGAATTTCAAGGCTTCAACAGAACCATACAACTAACTGGTGTTAGACCATAGAATTAGTTTGAAATAGCCCCTTAAACTCAAATTTTACAGAGGCCTAACACTGATCAAAAAATCAACCTCCTCTGATGATTGATGACCAACAACAAGATGATATTGGTCCTCTAATTTCCGAAGATATTAATAATTTTTATTCTACATCTATACATAATGCTATTTTTCCTCACCCTTCAAATCAATCTTCCCAGAATGAAGAAGACAATCAAATTTCTAGATACCAGGCCTTCTCTGAATTTCTAATTGGTGAATTAAATAGAAGATATGATCTTAGACCTAGGGCAGGGTCTTGTAGACCTCCAAAAGGTCCCATTCAAAATGAACCTTAGATAAAATCTGGTAAAACCCATATAACTATCATTCAACTCTTAATCAAATAATTGAAACAAGTAAAATTGATAAAAAAAATTTGACAAATTTCAATGTTGAAAGACAACTAGAAAGGGTTAAAATACCAATTCCCCTAGCTGAATTGTCAAAAAATACAGGGTATAATAATTAGGTTTCAAAATGGATTCAGTCATTGTTATAGGTCTATTTGGGCACAACACTCCCAACATTCACAGCAATACTATTAATGCTCATCAAACCCTAATTTAGTTGCTACATGCCCTAAACAAGTCATCACATTGAATGCCTCCATTTATGAAAGTTTCCTGGCCTGAAGACCTCCTAAAATGCCTCCTTCAGACACCAATGCAACCTTGGTCAAGGGTAACTACATTGCAGAGTAGGTGGGCCCATTTAAGCCTGCACTACAGTGTACTTAGGCCCTCTTTGACCTGCGCTGGGCAAGAATGAGAGAAAGTTTCATAGGGTTCTGGGAATATTCCTTGATTAAGATCATTCTAGAAGGATTCCAGCTCTTATCCCATACTATGAGTTCGAATTTGGATAGGATATGGATCAATTAACCTCCTATCTTCTCATCCCTTCCTCCATGGAAACTAACTCCAATTTTGGAAAGCCATTCAATGCCCAATTTATGACAAAACCACCTCCATTTCCCTATAAATTGACCACTCATCATAGTGATCAAGGGGCTGAAACTTGAAGATTGTAAGGAAATATTGTTGGTTTGAGGATTGAGATCATAATCAAGTAATGTTATGTTGCTGGATTGGTGTGATTTTTGTGTGATGAAGGTTGGAACTCTGGATTAGTAACATGGGATCAAACTTCTTTGGTTGTAACTCCTCCTTCTACCATTAATAAACTTGTTTACTCCTTTTCCCATATTATTGTCTTTATCTATGATGATTATATGTGCAAATTCTTTTGATTCCATTTGTTTATAGTAGATAGATCATGTGCTTTGATTGGTTGTTATCTTTTGTTTCTGATTGCAGGTACCAATCAACCGGACTCAATTCGAGAGGGAGTAGTGAGAGCAATTCAAAGGAGATCAATAGAAGCCAAAGATCACAAGTAGGTCCCTTTCTCTCATCTATCTATTATAGGAAAATATTAAACTCTTTAATTCTTTTGTTCTAAGCGTAGCTACCCACTTAGGGAAGATGTGTTTATCCGTAGATACGAATTCCATATAAAAAAATTGGTGACCATACTGGGGAATGACCATCATTCCTGGTAGTTTATCCTCATCAAAGTACAACCTAGTAGACTTTACTTGGTTTCATTGGTATTATTTCAGTCTTTTTGAAGTGTTTTTGGTCAAAACATTGTGCTTAGATGTCTCTTGATTGACCTCTCTGGCACCAGTACAGGATTGGTTGTTAGGGCCCCACCCTAACCCCCTTATTCATGTCATGGGATCACGTCATAGTCAAGAGTCAATAAAGCCCATATTAATATTTGTAAGTGGTTAACCCGCAATTGTTGCAAATGGGACCACAATTAGTTGTAAAGGTTAAATGGGCGGTAGTATTAGATAGATGGTATTAATAAAAACCACGGTATTGGCCCGTGGTATTGCATATAGGAGTCATATTTAAAGGATAGAGACTCCCTGCGAGGAGCATCGTGTCTTGTTTTGTAATTGAGCTCTGCTCTATTGGAGGTTGCCCCCTCGAAGAGGCCTGTGAACATTTCTCTTTGAGTAATAAAATCTTTGCTCTGGGTATATTTTCTTAACATATTCGGTGTTCTCGGTATTTTTCCGCGCATATTCTTGGTTCGGTATTGCTTTGCAGGTAAAGAAGCATAACAACAGCTAACAACTTATCCAAACAAGGGCTAGAAGATATGGAGGGCTTCATACATTTCACCCTTTTCTCTGATGGCACACCCAATGTGGAGGGGCATATCACTCTTCCTTAATTTGCTGATACTTGTTCTATTTTCAATATACTGTTGAGGCACATGTTTTTTTTCCCTAAGGAAAAATCATAATTTTCATTAATAAGTTGAAAATTACATGTTGTAGATGCTTGAAGCATATGTTGTAAGTGTGGTCATGCCACTGCTTTTGTCGAGCTATAAGAAATAATATTATCCCAAGTTGGGAGATTATTAATGTTTACATATGATATATCTCTCGAACAAATATGAACATAAATAAACAGTGCAAAATCATAAAATACAATCATATTTCATGATAAAACATATAATTAGGGTCTGTCAGCCTCATTCTGTTGTTGGTCTTCATATGGTCAATGATAATATATGTAGAAGTCTTATTCTATCTGCTCATGGATCATCCAGAGCCCCTATGGCTAGTGCATGGCTTCCTTGGATAATTCGTCAGAAACTTGATTGTGTTCCTTGTATATATGATGAAAAGAGATATAATCAAATTGTGTTTTTAGCAGCATAGTCTCATCCAATATATTCTGGAGTGTGTGCACGTGACATGCATATTGTTGGTTAAACCAATTTATGATAAGTTTGGAGTCACCAAAAATCTGAATGCGATGACATCCTTTCTCAAGTGCAAAATATACTAAATGACGGAGTGTAATGAGTTCAAAAAAATTATTAGTTCCATCCCCTAGTCCCATCTATAGAAATTATACCCCCACCACAACCATGTAGTTGTGCAAAACCATCAAAACATGCCCATGGATAATTTCTGTCAATAATCTCAGCAATTATTTACGGACTGTGTGGGACGATCTTTCTTTGGGATATTGTGATAAATAGAGATGAGGTGTACTGTGGCATGAGGCCAACAAGGTTTGATACTAGAGAAGATGTGTTTGTTTCTTTGTAGCCAAATACTCTAGCAAATCAAAATGGGGAGATTTCGAATCCTAGGAGTGTGTGTTTTGGACCACCACAATTGCCATGCTTCCAAAATATTTTCACCTTGCCATCTATATTGAAGTCATAGATTTGTGAGTACATCATGCCAAAAAGAAACAGTAATAGGACAAGTGAGAAAAAGATGATCAATAGATTCTAATGCCTGTTTGCAGAGTATACACCAAGTTGGTCCATGATAAGTTCTCTTTTGGAGATTATCCCTTGTGGGTGCTTTGTTGCGGAGAATGCACCACATAAATAGCTTATCTCTGGGTGGCGCCTTCAATTTCCATAGTACACTCCACCACCAATTAGATGCAGGGGGTTTATGACCAGAGTAGATAAGTAGATAACCATTCTTTGGGGAGTAATTACCATTCTGTGAGTGTGCCCAATTTAGCTCATCCTCCCCCTCAGTGATCCAGACATGAGATTCAGTAAGAGAATTAATATAAGATTGCCAATTATTATGCCATATGGGAGGAATACCCAAATGGTCTGCAAATTTCCAGGCTTGGTTGAAGATAGTAGAATTCTCCTAGTCAACAATATGGGAAAGTCTAGTGATACCAGTATTAGTGAGGAAGTGAAGTAACTCCTATGGTAACTGATAAGCATTCCCACATCCAAACCAGGGATCCAAACCAACGAACAACGTTTCCATTCCAAATCCTCCAGGTTAATCCATCTCGAATGAATGTAAGTGAGTTGAGTACCACTCTCCAAACCGTGGATATATTTGTTCTGTTCCAATCTGGTTTCTTGATCTAATAAAGAGTATGGAGTGTGTAAATGTACTTCTGAGTGACCACCTATGACCATAGGTTCTTGGAAGTGAGATAATTCCATCCTATTTTTGCTGCTAAAGAACTTGCAAAGGCTTCTAATTTTTTCATGCCCCATCCACCCCATTTCTTTGGAAGCGCTATTATGTCCCGTTTGGCCCAAGCAAAGGTGTGACCTTCTTGTTTTCTCTTCCACAAAAATATACAACACAATTCTTGTATTCTGTGCAGTATGCCCCTCAAAATCCAAGCTAGAGACATCCAATACACCGGAGTAGCTTCCAATACTTATTTGATGAGAATGAGTTCACCTTCCTTTGAAAGCCATCTATGATGCTAGATATTCAGATGCCTTTCGATTGTTTCCACTAGCTAAACCCGATTAGTTATCTTGTACTTAATAGGCTTGAGTATAAATCCTAGATATTTAAGCCCATCATCAAAGGGGAGGATAGTATAAGGAAAACTCTGGTGTGATGTGTGGATTTAATTCAAATAGAAGCCACTAGCTAAACCCGATTGTTTCCACTAGCTAAACCCGATTGGTTATCTTGTACTTAATAGGCTTGAGTATAAATCCTAGATATTTAAGCCCATCATCGAAGGGGAGGATAGTATAAGGAAAAATCTGGTGTAATGTGTGGATTTAATTCAAATAGAAGCCAACAATTGTCAGTGTCAATTTAAGTTGGTTTCATTCCACACAGGTAGCAAAACAAAAAGATTTGAGAATAGAGGAAAATGTTTTAATGTCTCCAGTCGATCCATTAAGAAATATGAGAACATCATCAACAAAAAGGAGGTGGGTAAGGATGCAACTGTTGGTAATCTTAATACCCATCAATCTGCCCAGTCTTTTTCCTCAGATATGTACTGACTCAACCCTTCCATGACCAACAAGAAAAGAAGTGGTGAGAGTGGACAGACTTGTCTAATGCCTCGTTCAACATGAAAGAAAGGTTAGGCAGAACCATTAATCATAACACTATATGAAACATTAGAAATAAAACACATAATCCATTGAATGAAACTTAAAGGAAAGCCCAAGTGAGTCAATAGCATTCTTAGGTAGAGCCAACTAGTTTAGTCAAAAGACTTAGCCAAATCTATCTTGGGAATCATACCTTTTAACCTATTGATCTTAATGGAGTGAAGGACCTCCTATGCAGTACCAACTGCTTCGTGAATCTGTCGGTGGTTGAGGAAAACAAACTATTCTAGAGATATATGCTCAGATAAGATAGGTTTAAGGCGGTTGGTAGTAATCTTTGCAATGATCTTATATATGAAATTATGGAGTGAGATAAGCCGGAAATCATTGAAGGTCTGGGGATCATCTAATTTGGGTATGAGAGCAATGAAGGTAGAATTAAATGCATCATCCATTTGGCCACTAACCTGACATTCTTCAATAACCTGAAGAATTTCATTACCCAAAAATTCGAATAGGGCAAGATAAAATTCAATTGTCCAACCATCCGGTCCAAGGCTCTTATATTTCTTGAACCATTTGAGAGTGCCTTTCATTTCTCCCGGAGTAACAGGCAGTACAAGCTCCTCTGCTACTTCATGATTTACAAATCTAGGGAACAACCCTACCACCTTGATGATCTCTGCAAGGGTAGCATCCTATGGATCTTTGTAAAGATGACTGGAATGTGATGTAATGAGGGTAGCCAATTGATTAAAAGTCTTTACCCGGAGGCCAGTGTCATCCTCCAAATGCCAGATGGTATTTATGGCCCATCGACCATTTTCATACTGATGATAAAACTTTGTATTGTTATCCCCAGACTGAAACCAAATAGCACAACTCCAGAGTCTCCAAGTTTCATCTCTGTCCTTTAGTATTTTGTTCCAGTCTGCTTCAATTTTAATTAGTTGATCTTTAGCTTCTGAGGTTTCAAACCCATGTCCACCCTTATCCACCACATTTGCAAGTTCAGCTTCAATGTCTTTAAGAATATGGTCATCCTTAGCTCTTTTTTGTTTGGCCCATTCAATAGATTTGTGTTTAAGACAAAACATCTTTTTAGCAAATTCTTCAAAAATAGACTGACCAAGAACAGGTGGGTGAGCTTTCCAATAATTAGTGACCATGTTAGTGTACCCCTCATCCTTGAGCCAGGTCGAGTTGAATTTATAGGGGGCTTTTGGCTTACGATTAACACTAGAAAATTCAAGGTAAATATGGGAGTGATCAAACAAGCCACCTAAGGCCACCCATTTCCTATACAGAGATAAATGGTCCAAAAGGGGTTTCTTAACAAGGAATCAGTCCAACCTTCTGGCAAGCATAACCTCTCCAGTCCTTCGATTATGTCAAGTAGGTTGGATCTGAGCCATAGGAATATCAATAAGGTGATGGTCCTCCAACAATGAACTGATATGATCAGTTAGTGGGTCAATCTGTGCATTGTGTCCCCAGGATTCCGCATGGCCAATATAGAAATTAAGATCACCTCCAAGAATGGTATTGTCAGCTTGCATGTATGAGTGATAAAGGGGATTTTTCCAAAAGTAATCATAGTTGATGCAAATTCCATAAACATTGATCAGTCTAAATTCCTTCCCAAGATCAGAGGTAAATATATTTGCTCCAATAATACCCTCCCCCCCAAATATTAAGTAGCTTTACAATCAAAGGTTATAACCAAATTCCATGCCACCAGATCATCCTCAGACATCAAGTGCATACAAGTGCCAAATGGATACAAGAGCTTCTAGAGAGGGGTTGATCTAGTCAATAAGCACAAGAGTTTCATGTATGTATATAATGTCCACCTTTTCAAGCTCAAGTAGTCTTCTGAAGGCTAGTTTTTTGGTAGGACTAGCCATCCCATGACAATTAAAGGATAACCACTTCATGGAGAACCAGGGGGGAGAGGTCAATCCTTTAAGGAACTTGTTAGTTGGGAGTTATCGGCCATGTGCTACCTCCAATCCATCTTGGAATATAGCCTTGGGCATATTGGAGTATCTGCCTCGAGGGGATTTTGTAGGTGTTGACTGTGCTGGACCTGCCAACATGTCAGGGGATCTCCCCAGTAAGAAGTCCCAACTAGACCTCAGACAGTTTGGTTTATGAGTCCCAATAGTGGGTCATACGATATCAACTTGACCACGGTTGCTTTCAGAGGCAAGTAAGATGTCCCTAGTTGTAGCAAGGATGTGACATGCGCAGCAAGCCAAGGAAGGTGCATGAGTGATCCTAACACACTGAAGGTGGAATGAGTGCACTTCTTGGAAACTTGTGTGAAAACACAACTTAGAAGGGGACACACGAGCAAAGATGCATCACAAGATGGAAGGAAGGTGAACCAAGAATCCAAAGTCATGGTTAAACCCACAATGCATTTCAGTAAGGTTCATATATACATATACAAAAAGAGTATATACATACATGCGTAAGAAAATAGATACATATATTGTTAGAGTAAACAAGTCAACTGAAATACAATAACAACATATGCATGAAATGTGTTGGCTCTGTTATATTAAGAAGTGAAAGTTCCAATCATAGAGTACAAGCATGACCATCCACTAGTCTCGATAATGGAATGTTATAGTCACTGTCGCCTGCTCCTCCAAAGAGATGTACTAGCTTTGCATAGTGGAGACGCCCAAGCTCGTTACAATACTTTCCATGATTTCTCTAAGATACACCTATTGGAAGCTTGGCTGACCAAAAGACTATACAATGAGTTATGAGGGACTATATATAGCAAAGGGTGGGGTAACCCTTGACAATCCCCTTTGTGATTGTTCATCTACCCTCATGACTCTTCAACTACTCCGTGACTGTTAGATTCAACTATTGACACTTGAAATTCCACTTGACAAGACGTGACATACAATCTGCACATGTACCCATGTGAGACAAAATAGGCCTAAGCAAGCCATGCAAGACATCACTATGACTTGGACAACTATGGGAAGACCAACTCTTCGACATCCTCATGATGGTCGAAAGTAGCGAACTGATGTCAAGCTCGGTAGTTTGTGATGGTGTCCGTGTACTCTGTGGTGACATCTTTCTGGAAACAAACTCCTTCCTCTATTGCATCCAGGTACACTAATCTAGCTTCTCTGTCCAACTCGTCTAATAGCATGTGCATCATTGTCTTGAGTGCGACCAAACTAGTGACATACTGATGCATGATGTTTGCACTAATCGTCAATTCTGTGCTGGTGGCTATGCACATCATCTCGTCAAAGGACGAGTCAAGCTCTAGTCGGACTTGTGCCTTTGTCTTTGCCTCAGTGAGTGTCCCGATAGATGGGATCGCATGTGCGTGCACAACAACATCCATGCTTATGAATGCCCATGCATGGGAAGCCTGCAAACTAGTGATGAGCTGCAGGAGTTCTTCATAGTTCTGGATCTGGCTCCAGATACGTGCCTTCAGCTTGACCGCTCTAGGCTTCATCATCTTGGGAAAGTGTAATGGGGCTCCCTTGTATCTCATTATCCATGTTTGAATGTGGTCGACATCAGTATGCAAGTTTGACAAGATATGTGCTCTCTCAGCACATCACTATTGTAAACCATTGAGATGAAAAACTGCCTTATGCACAGTACCAAATTTGGAGTACAACACCCACATGAATATTTCAAGGGATGATACTTCATCCAATGTCGCCTTATTCACCTCTGCTCGAGCGAATGCTGTAACTAGTTCTCCTCCCTTCTTCATCATTTGTAACTTCTTAGCCATTCGATCATTCTCCACTATCAAGAAGCAAACACTCAAGCTAGTGGCTTCAACATATGCTCTGGTAGCATTGGTCAATGTTGTTGGATGCTTGCACACGTCAAATACGATCACTCGTTCCTCAAACTATGCAGGAGATGTGTGGTCATCTGGAGTAGACACTTTGCATGGTTGCACAACTTTATGCTGCGACTCGTCCAGTGATATGTTGTGCATCTCTTCTTCCAAATTGCCTCCAAGGATCTCATTGTCTCCTTGGTCGGTCGGGACTTGCTCTACTTCCAAATCGGTGAAGCCAGTGGGTCAACCTCTTGTTGGTAAGGCATGAGGTCGATTTCTTTCTCTAACTCTGGCTGCTCCATCTCTGTATCCATCTTCTCAAGTGCTCATTCAATATCTTGAGCAAAGTCGCGCTCCTGCAACTGCTCACCCTGCCTGCTTGGTGCCAGTTATTCGGATGAGTCGACTACCTGTACGGGCATAGTTTCATATGTCTATACATGTTGTGCCCCCTACTATATCTATCCTTGTCGTGCTTCATTCTCTGGTCTGCAAAGCTCCTGTTCCTTCCAGAGTTGCTCCTTCAACTCATGCAAGTCCTTCACTATTTCCTCCATCCTTTGTTTTTCTCTCTGCCTTTGCGCGTTCCTCCTGTTGTGTTGTTGCCTCTTCACCTGTATTTCCAAGTCTTCTTTATGCACAAGTGGGTATGCTCTGAACTTGCAGCTTTGTTCTACCTCCACACTGTTGACAATCTTTCTCTTTTCCTTTATCATGCATCGGTATGTTTACCTCCGTTGCTGCTACTGGTGCTCTCCTGGATGTTGCTTCACACTGCTTTGCTAACCATTCCACAACGATGCCGACTGGTTCATTCGGCCTGGAGAAGCTGTGACAATATCTCCATGGGTCTTCCTCTGCCCAATGACATGCCCCGTGGCTCCACAGAAGTTGTACTCGTATGCAGTGATCCTTCACCAAACAATGCGGGTCATACAGATTATAGCTTCAGGTGTCGAAAGGATATTTCTTACACTCTTTTGCTTCAGCATCCGCATGCTTGAGATTTTGTATCTCCTAAAATCTGATCTGCAAAGGAAGAGTGGGCCAAGGTGCCTTCTTCTTTCGGTGTAGCCTAGCTGACGGTCCTGCCTAGATGTGGTACAATACTTCTTGCATGATGAGCTTGTCTATGGAAAACTTTGGCAAAACATGAAGAGGCTTCTCCGCACTGTACATCCATATGAAGGTGTCGGACAGTGAGGCATACTAATCCACTATGTCGATCAGTGCTTCCATTGCTTCCTTTGACATGTAAGGTGGATCTTGCTCAAATATCATCTTGTACACTGGGGTGACAAAATGATCTGATAGCTGTGTGATAACCCCTCTGATGCTGCACTCAGAAAACAGTTTACAATAAATATTGACAGAGGTTTCCACTGATGTCCATGCCTACTTCAAGCCCAAGAAATCCTGACAGGGAAATGTAGATTTCTTCTTGTTGACCTTTGGGCGACTGCTGAGCTCCTGTTACTTATTCCTTGAGCCTGTGAGCCAACATGTTGGACTAGTTGCATGCTTTGCCTTCACTAGCCAGTTGGTCCAACGTGATCACCCAACTCTGTGAGAAAGTTTCCATGCTCTCTTGGCCGTACAAGAGGCATGCAAAGATGACCAAGTATTGATACGCCTTCCACAATATCTTTGGCCTGTAAATCTGGTTGGGTGTCATCCTGAATTTGGTTGGCTCTTTCAACTAGTTCTTAAAGACATCCCTGGAGTTGGAATTGTTGTTGGGTATGCTGAAGGGTGTCTCCATGGTGATCACTAGATTTGGCAAGTGGTACATCTGCTGATAATCCTGTGCCCTGAAGGTAGCAATCTATGTCCCGTTGACACTGCTCAATATCATTGTCTCGGGATCAATGTGCGAGACAATCCATTGTATCATGTCCACACATAGGAACATAGGATACCTACATGCAATTCGGTACAAACTAGACTTGTGAATGTTCACATAGACTTGGTGGTTTTCAATATTTTCCCCAAATGTGCCTGAGAATGCATCATTGACCTCTTGCCATTTCATCTTGATGTCTTTGTTTATGATCAACTTGGTGTCTTCGTATATTGGAAAACTCATAGACACTCGCTCCATTGTTGCTCCAGTTGCACTTCTGTCGATGTCC
>APFE030567553.1:154859-165323 GCA_000404065.3 Pinus taeda | reverse complement strand
AGGCTTGGTTTTGTAAGAAACACCTCTTCCTGAGTTCTCTGAATATGTGTCCACTTCCTCATCTAGTCAATGTGTTACATTTCCACAATATTTACATGAATTAAAATTCATATAATATTTATAAGAGGGAATATCATAGGGTCAGTCACAAATCAAGCTTATGATATATGTCGATTACGAGGTATTTTTATGGAGGAATTCCCTGAATGGAGTTGTTATCGTAAATCAAAGTACCATAGGTGATCTTTTTGGATTTAATTATCATGAATTTAGTTTTGTCACTATTTATAGTCATAACCATCTTGGAGCAGAAATATTTGAGGATTTTGAGCTTCTTGCTAAGATGGTAATGTTTCTTTGCAAAAGAGCAATATTTGTCTGCATAAAGGAGAAGAGTTATGACCATACCAATTAGCATGGAGTCAAATTCCAAACACTCTTTTAACTTATCAATGTGTATGCTAAAAAATGTGGGGATAATGACTACCCTTGCTGAACTCCAATATTGCATTTAATTTCTTTCAACTAACCCTTAATGATCCTAAGCTTGGCAATAACATTATCATGCAACATTTTCACAACAACCCTCAATTCAAGGGAAACTATTATCTCTTCTAGCCTATTCCATAGTGTTTTTCCAAGAACGATGTCAAAAGATTTTCTAATGTAAGGAAACAACAAAAGAGATCAATTTTCTAATTTCAAAATTCCACTCCAATTATCTTAATGTTGACAAGATAGTCCATGGTTGAATGATATATCCTAAACCATGCTTTGCCTTTGTCTCTTTTACCATGACTTTCAAATCAGAGGTTTTTTCCCCAAAATAAGCCCAAAAAATTCACTAAAATGTGGGTAATCACAATGGTTCTATAATTAGAAGAATACTTTTATCTCCACTCTTAAATATAGGTACAATAAGGCTCTGCATCCAAGTTCTAGGGAAGACTTACATCACTTCTAAATTAAAGAGTTTGTGTACATGTTGGATGAGGATAAATTATCCCATTTTAAAATTTTCATCTCGGTAGTCTTTAATATCCCTAGCTTTCTCATTAGTGGGATATTTAACCCCAAATTCATTGTCTTCCAACATTTTATTATTATTATTATTATTCTTTATAAAAGAATATTATAAAATGAGTTAAACACACACACACACATATAAATTTGTAACCAAAAAACATAGTAAAGCAACACTAAGCAATAATAAAGATTAAAAAATAATAATAAAAAGAATAACCAACAAATTAAAAGCAATAAAAAAAAAAGATGTTTAAATTAATTTATTATCTGTAAATTTGTTTTTTATTAAATACAAAACTTTTTAAAAATAATATGAATCATATCATAACCATGAATTTAAAAACATTAGCATAACTTATAAATTTAACAAGTTAATCTTATGTTTTTCATCACTTCATAGAACATGGTGCCAATCTAGCATGGAAAAGTTGAAGGAAAAATATTATAGAAAACAAGATGATGATTCTAGCTAGGAGATCACCCAACATCTTTGTTATTCAACCATCTCACAAAATAGAAGAAGAGATAGATCAACGACTTCAAAATTATCCTCTTCGAGGGGGAAACCTCCTTTACATCACACAAATGAACAATTTTTGGATAATACAAATGACATGACCTCCTTTCTATATATAAGAGTCTAAGGGGTCACAATATAATCAAAGCCTACATAAATATAATATTTTAAGGGCACAACAATAATAATAGTGGGCTTCTATGAGGCACAATAATAACAATATGGGGACTAAAAGGGCATAACAATACAATAAGGGGGGTTCACTAATAACAATAAGGGGCTCAACTTGTAGTATAGGGGCCTAACCTGCCCCTTTCCTTCAAACAAAGTGTTGTCCTCAATGCTTGAGTAGTTTTGGATGCTTCTATATAAAATTCTCATCCTCCCATGTGGAACCTTCAGTGGGTAAGTTCTTCCACTTGATGAGATACTCTGAAATTGATTGATTTCGTAGCGGTCGAGTTCTTGTTTCCATGACTGCTTCAGTTTTCAATATGATTTTTAGTTCCTTGTCAAGTTCAGACAATATTGTTTGAATTGGGTTCTTGTCAACTATAACCTTCTTTAAGCATGAAACATAGAGAACTCGGTGCACTTGGGAAGATGCAGGAAGCTCCAATTTGTATGCCATAGTACCAATCTTTTGCAACACCTTGTAAGGACCATAATACTTTGGTGATAATTTATTATCTTTCTTATCTTTCTTAAGGGACATTTGTTTGTATGGTTGTAGTCGTAAAAATACCCAGTCACCTACATAAAAAATTCTTTCACTGCGATGTTGATTTTCCTTTTGTTTGATTTGATTTTGCGCCAAAGTGAGTTTATCCTTTAAGAGTTGGATAACTTATTATTGATGCTTGATGTGATATTCCACTACTTGAACCTTAGAAGGATTGTCCAAGAATTTTTGGAGGCTTGGAGAAATAAATGATTTCAATATTTGAACCTCTAGTGAACATAATTGTGCAATTAGGCCCCATTGTTTTTTATTTATAAGCTTTTTCATGCCATTAGAACTTATTATATTTCCTGGTTTCTGTGTGATACCCCTTAATTCAACTTCCTTTCCTTCCCAAAAATAATTCAACAAAAGTTCTTGAAAATTAAAAGCTATCGTACCTAAAGATTGTAACCACTAGACTTATAGTACAACATCAACACCAGCCATTGGAATGGAAAGCATTGTACTATTCAATACATATTCTCCCATGGATAGCTCGATATTATGGCACTTTCCAAAGTAATTTATGGTTCTTCCATTTGCAACCATCACTTGACACTTTGATGCTGGATATACATAGCAATTTAATTCATTGGCTATCTTATAATGAACAAAATTATGGGTACTACCCGAATCAATCAATACTATTTCCTTTTTATTCTTGATATGTCCTTCTATCTTGAGAGTTTGAGGAGTAGTAATTCCTTCCAATGCATTAAAATATGCTCGGATTCATTTCTTCTTTCTCTGGGGTTAGTTCCTAGTTTATATCCTCTTCTTTTGATGTTTCTTGTTCCTTTTCTTACTCCTCTTCATAATCAATGTAAAATAATTTCTTCTGAGCACAATTATGACCTTTATTGCATTTGCTATCACAACTGTAACAAAGCCCCCTTTCTCTTTTTTCTTCCTTTTGTTGTGGTGTCAACCTTGTATGTTGTGGAAGGCTAGGAGCAATCACACTTCCACTTTATAGTTGTGAGTGGTAGGCTTCCTTGTTTCCATAATTTTGCTTTCAATTTTTCTTGCCAACCTGAATGCCTTCTCCAATGTATCAAGTTCCCAAAGGCGAACTTCATATTGGATGTTATCCTTTAGAGTCCCTATGAAGACATCAATCCTATACTCCTATGGAATATCATTTACCCTTAAATTCAATTTTTGGAAGTCCTGAACGTGCTCCACTATTGAACGCTCTTGTTTGAGATTTATCAATTGGCTAAACAAGGTGTTTCTCTTTGTATCCTCATAATTTGCTATCATTTCCTCCATAAAAATTAACCAAGTGACAACTGTTTTATGATAGAAAAGCCATCAATACCATAAAAATTGATTGGGTTCTAAATATAAAGTTGCAATGTGTACCTTTGGTGTGTTTTACACATTATGGAGATCCAAATATTGCTCCATCTGTAGTATCTGTGTTATGGGATCCTTGCCATCAAACTTCCCCATATCGATCTTTAGAATATGGTGGGTCTTTAATACAACATTAGAATCTATGAAATCATGATTAGAATTTCCTTTATTCTCATAATGAGTTTCCTCTACTACCTTTTCACCATTAGGAAGCATATATTGTAGCAACTTTGTCAAATCTCCCTTCAAACCTTCCATATCTCTCTTCAAATCTTAAATGTTGCCTTTTAGTTTTGCTTCTAAACCATCCATCTTAGCTTCCATGCCATTCTTCAAACAATCAATCTTAGCTTTTGTTACTTTTTTTCTGAGAGTGAAATTTGTTGCACTTGGTCTCCTAATTTTGATATATCATGCTACATTTCTTCCTCTTCTTCATGATTTATAGTAGAGTTTTCGGGAAGCTTATTAGCTATTTCCATTTTATTTCTTAGGGACATAAATTAATGATAAGTATGCTTCACTATGCCCTATGAATCACTTCAAACTAATTTTTCAAACAAAACTTATGCAAATTTTTAGAAAGACTATACACCTTTTTGTTTTCTCTTTGTAGGAGGTCGATATTGAATCGATTATTTTTTTCTAATTTCAGATCTCCTAGGTCTGAAATTTTATCCTGTCATCATCGTCTATGTCCTCTTTCCAACCCCACAAGTCTTATTGATATTGGATTCTATAAGAAAGAGTTATGCACAATCACCCACACTGACCTCATTATAGGCTCGTTCAATAGAACAAACTTGTACGAGATGCCATGTGTCACTATTTTGACTTTCAGCCCTGAAAAATATATCCAACAAACGACAGTCTGTCCTGTTTCTGTCACCTTTTACAAAATTTTAATCTGGTGCTCAGAGAGAAAGTTATGACAATTTTCCCTAGGTCACATGTTTGAGATGGAATTCTAGAGCTTGCAAAAACCCTATATTCCTTAGTTCATACCTTTGAAAATATAGTGAGACAATATCTGAAATTTGGTCATGCGGTTCATCACAATTTTGGCTCAAATGGGTTTTAATTTTAGCTTCTAAAGCTTCGTAGAAAAAGCATTATAGTGAAACTTCCACAATCACATTGAAGTAGCGAAACCCCATAATCCAAAGCTCTCATACCAAATGTTATGCAACCAACTCACAAAATAGAAGAAGAGATAGATCAACAACTTTAGAATTAGCCTCTTCGAGGGGGAAACCTCCTTTACATTACACAAATGAACAATTCTTGGATAATACAAATGACAATAACTCCTTTCTATATATAGGAGGCTAAGGGCTCACAATATAATGAGAGCCTAGATAACAATAATATTATTAGGGCACAACAATAACAATAACGGGCTTCTATGGGGCACAATAATAACAATATAGGGACTACATGGGCACAATAATACAATAAGGGGTTGCACTAATAACTATAAGGTGCTACACTAGTAATATAGGGATCTAACAATCTTCTTCTCCTTGCACGAAGATAGTGACTGGTCATTGTGGATGTATGGAATTTTTTCTCAATAGTTGTAATGAATCACTCGTTTTTATTCTTGCGGCACTAGTAGTGTTTTTTTTCTTCTCATGTCAATGTATGTCAAGGTCCAACTTCTGTCTATAAACTGAGTTCTATAAAATTTTATTTACAAAATGCACTAGTTAAACAAGGTCTTAGCAACCTTAAAATTTTGAATTTATATTACTAATCTAGATTCCCTTGAGAAAATAACATTTTTTTTATCTATACAACATTTATTTGACCTAATGCAAAATTCCTAAATAAACTTAAAATTAACATATTTTAAAAACATACTCAAAATTAATGATATTTTAAATCAATATTTCATAATTTAAAAAATATTTTCCTAACCATAAAAAAATAAATATTGGGTTGAAAACATGGAACTCCAAACATAAACCTAGAAGTTTTGTTTGTTTAATGATTCAATCCCTGGTGTTTTCATCAACATGACTCTTGTATCATTATAATCATCTCATTTTAAAGATTGTGATAATATGTTAACATTCACCTCAAATTCTCTCCCTCGCAATACTATTAATAAAACCAGAAAACATAAAGGGAGAGAAAAATAGTCTATATAGTTTTTGTAACCTTATGTCAAACATTAGAAGTGTTTGGATAACAATACCTATACTTATACTTATGATAAACAATACCTATACTTATAATAATGATATAATAAGAACCATTTATTTCATTAAAAACAAATTTGAAAAATATGACGGGAACAATTTATTTCATTAAAAACATATATTTGTCTAAAATGAATTTAATCATTTTTATTTTAAGATAAATATTTAAATAAACACTAACATTATTATACTCATCCTTAAAAACATATATGTGTAAAACATATATTTGTTTAAAATGACTGGGTCATTCTTATCTATAAAAAAAATTTAAATAATCATTATTATACTGATATTAAATATCCACTAATGTTATTATACTAATATTAAATATCCACTAATAAAAAATGGAAATATTTTTTTTCCAAAGATACTCGAACATCGACTTCTATGACATCTCTCGTAGGCGGATTCAACCTTCCAATTTCGTTCATACCCTCCAACTCTACGTGCCAAGCGATCGCTTGCAGCAGCAACATAACAGCCAATTGTCCCGCAGAATTGAGGGTAACGGACGCATGCATTAACGCCTGCACTGTTTTCAATACATCCCAATATTGTTTCACTGGGGATTACGAGGGAAAGAATTGCCGTCCCACTAACTATTCGCGTTTCTTCAAGACGCAATGCCCCCAGTCCTACAGCTATCCATATGACGACGCCAGCAGCGTGTTGAGTTGCCCCGCAGGCACTAACTGTACGGTCGTCTTCTGCGGCACTGCCGCTTCTACCCCCTCCAACCCCTTCAGCTATTTTTGTAGCAGATCCTTCTGGTTTTGATTCTCACTGACTAGAAGCAATTTGTTATGGGTTCATATAGTTGTTCTTTATTTCTTCAGTTTTAACATCTACACTATTTCCAGCAGCCTATTTCCCGAAGGCGATTTTGTCAAAACACAAGCACTATGCACCACAGCAACACAAGACACTCAATTTTCTCTGCTAACCAAAAGGCAGAGTCTCTAGCTTAGAAAGCCCTATTTGGGTAAAGTCTACCCAAGCATCTCTTCTGGATGAGAACTCCTCACACACGGCTCTCACAGTTTCAGAAACCCTATTGCTCTGATACCAATAAATATAAAACTTAAAAAAAACATACATAAGTCTGCTTGTGAAATCCACACTATAAGATGTTTGCCTCGCCCTTTATTTATAGTGACACAAATAACACCTACCACAGCTATGTAAGCGCGCTATAACAGCTAGCATCAGCAGCTAAGTAAGCGCGCTGTCTCTTTAATACACCTCTTTTGGCAATCATTTATTTATGTTGTTTCGGTGTGCAATATCTTTGTGTTCTGCCTGTTTTTACATTATAACATCACTGGTAGCTCTTCTTTCATATTTTTTGACTCGAAATTTGTCTGTTAGCAAAACTGAACAGGCTTGTAATCGGAATCACAAAAAGCGGAGCTTTAATAGCTTTAGCAATGATGGTGGTTATTGCTGTTTATTGGAAGAAATTCAAGACTAAACAACATCTCAGTGAAGGTTAGGAAGCAACTTGAAGTTCATATATATTTTAGCATTAGTCCTACTGTCAATTTATCCTATAAAAACACCTAAGCTTTGATATACTGTAAATTTACAAGGATTGCAGATTACTTGACAATTATTCACCCAATTCCAACAAAATGCCGTGCCTTCAAGTTAAGAGAGATAATGGAATCCACACAAAACTTTAATCAAAGGATCGGGCAAGGCGGCTTTGGATAAGTATTCTTTGGTAAATTGGAGGGAAGAGATATAGCAGTGAAAGTGCTCTCCGTGTTCTCTAGAGAAGGACTTCACCAATTCCAGAATGAGGTAATTCTAGGGTTTTTAAACCATAAAATATTTGTATTTATATTGACATTACTATATGTATGTATAATAAACTTCATGTGAGTGGTTTCAGTTGGTAAAAAGGTTGATCATCCATCACAAGGACTTGGTTTCTCTACTCGGATTCTGTAATGCATCGAAAGAGGTTATGCTTATAAACGAGTATATGTCAGAATGGTCCTTAAGGGACAACCTTTACGGTAAATATGTTGTTGAGTAATATTGTTTGATTGAGAAAATAAAAATAAAAGAAAATGTAGGTTTGATGCTAAATTGTTTTCCAAGTCGTCGCGTAGAGATTTCCCCTCTAAATTGGAAAACAATGCTCAAAATAGCTTTAGATGCAGCTCAAGGTAAGTCTTTAGATGTATGTGATATATCTAATTTCGATATTACCTTTCAACAAATCATGCTTTAACTATCATTTTCATTTGATTCACCTGCGTTTTGTGTGTAAAGGACTGGAATACCTACCTTTCAACCAATAATGCTTTAACTATAATTTTCATGTGATTCACCTTCGGTTTGTGTGTAAAGAACTGGAATACCTACATTTTGGTTGCACTCCAAAGATAATTCACAGGGATGTTTAAGACTGTCAATATCCTTTTAGATGGCAATATGAATGGAAAGCTGGCCGATTTTGGTCTCTCAAGAATCTCAGTGGATGGAGAGCCTTCTTATGGTAACACTACCGTAAAGGGAACAATAGGATACCTCGATCCAGAGTATATATTCATCTGCCTTCATCTCTGTGTGCAATATTCTTGATATTGTATAAGTTCAATTAATTATTAAAAGCACGGGCCATTTTTGGGTATTTTTGTTGCAATGGGAAAATACCAAAACCAGAAAAATAAAACATAGAGGCAATGCTCTGTTTCCTTTGCTCCAGGATCTTTTTGCACAGATGAGCCTTAAAAAAAATTACAGAACAGAGTATTGCACCACCATAAAATGATTTCTATTCATTAAACAAAAGCACTTACATATTCATCCTCTTTTACTCAGAGGGATTCACCAAAACATTTTAACAAAAATTACTCTGCCTCCTATGAAATTTTACACCACTGTGTGTAAATATTTCATTTACATTCACTGTTGTGTGAAAACAAAACTTACAGGGATTTACAGATTTACCTTTTCACTCATGTGTGAAACAATTCATGGTTTTCAAACAAAACTATCCACTGGTTTTCTTCATTCATTTCTCCTTATGCACTGCTGTGCATTCTTTGCATTTCATTTACATCACAAACAAAACATTTTTAGGCTACTGCGTTTCATACATATTCAAAAAATGAACTCTGTTACATTTTCATTTTACCAGCTGTGTGTTTTTACTTCTCGCTGCTGCGAACAGAAATTCTCCTCCTCTCGTGTGCAACTCTATATTACCTGAAGTCAACACTCAACTAAAACGTATACAATACAATTCATATGCAATTAATTAAAAAACTTACATTTCATTTTTCGAAATTCTCCTCCTCTCGTGTGCAACTCTATATTACCTGAAGTCAACACTCAACTAAAACGTATACAATACAATTCATATGCAATTAATTAAAAAACTTACATTTCATTTTTCGCCCATACTTCCGTATGCCATAACTATTACGGGCCGTAAAAACATTAAAAAACTTTACCAAAAACCATGTCATAATATTAACTTAGGGTATGGGCTCAACTTTACTCCACGCTGTATTTAATGTTTAATCAGACCCGTATCCACTTTCCCATGATCGGACGGCGGAGAAAGAAGACTTTAATCGAACGGCGGAGGATGGATATCGGAAGACCCTTTCTCACGGTACTTTACACCACAGTGCAACTTTGGTAAATCAACGGTAGTAAATGCTGGAGGTCATCGGACGGTTGACAAGAATATTAGAAGGGCTTTTTCAACTGACTTTTATCGTCCCATAAATGTCAGGGGATGATGTCACGGCAATCCACGTGGCTACTCCAAATTGCATCGGAGCCCCTTCGTACGGAAACCTCCTTAAGCCAAAAGCAGTGCGACAAGGTTACTTCTGGTTTGTGGTTTTCTGCTAGGTGGATTCGACACAGTGTTGACTGCAGGTTCGTGCGCGCAGTTGGAATTATAAATTTAACACTCCCCTTTAATTTCAACTGCTGGGCATTCGGTCATACCCAGACACTTCCTCAAAAATTCAAAGCTTTTCTGATCCAATGGCTTTGTCAAGATGTCTGCAACCTGTTCCTGAGTCCTGCAATGTTCTAGGATGATTTCTCCATTGTTCACCAATTCCTTGATGTAGTGAAACCTTGTATCAATGTGTTTCGTTCTCTTATGAAACACTGAATTCTTTGACAATGCAATAGCTGAGCTATTGTCACAAAAGATCACTGTCGCTTTTGCCTGCTCTTGGCCCAAGCTCCTCAACATCCTTCTCATCCAAACTGCTTAACATGCTGCTGCTGTAGCTGCCACATATTCAGCCTTTGCTGTAGACAATGCTACAATGGACTGCTTCTTAGAAGCCCATGAAATGGCTCCTGAACCCATATGGAAAACATAACCGGAAGTGCTCTTCCGATCATCAACACTTCCAGCCCAATCACTATCTGTGTATCCAAAAAAATCTGAATGTTCTGAGACATTATATAAAATTCCAAACATTTTGGTACCTTTGACATACCTCAAAATTCTTTTTGCTGCCTGCCAATGTGCCTCCTTTGGCCTCTCCATGAATCTGGAAATTAAACTAACGGCATACATAATATCAGGCCTAGTTGCTGTTAAATACATAAGGCTGCCTACAATACTCTTGTACAAACTAGGATCAAAA
>APFE030567553.1:136391-151078 GCA_000404065.3 Pinus taeda | reverse complement strand
TCATGGTTATTGCCCAATAGTCATAGTTCTTCCCATTGAACTGTGGGAGCTGGGTGTTAAACATACCCATACCAGTGCTTGTGCTGGCCATTCCTTGCATCTTCAGCTATGCTTCTAAATCCTTGACTGTGTATTTAAAACAACTGACTGCTGCAACCAAAAGACTCCTCCCTTCAGCGTCTTTGTCACCTACAAAGAGCCTAAACCTGCTTTGATACCACTGTTGGGTATTTTTGTTGCAATGGGAAAATACCAAAACCAGAAAAATAAAACACAGAGGCAATGCTCTGTTTCCTTTGCTCCAGGATCTTTTTGCACAGAGGAGCCTTAAAAAAAATTACAGAGCAGAGTATTGCACCACCATAAAATGATTTCTATTCATTAAACAAAAGCACTTACATATTCATCCTCTTTTACTCAGAGGGATTCACCAAAACATTTTAACAAAAATTACTCTGCCTCCTATGAAATTTTACACCACTGTGTGTAAATATTTTATTTACATTCACTGCTGTGTGAAAACAAAACTTACAGGGATTTACAGATTTACCTTTTCACTCCTGTGTGAAACAATTCATGGTTTTCAAACAAAACTATCCACTGGTTTTCTTCATTCATTTCTCCTTCTGCACTGTTGTGCATTCTTTGCATTTCATTTACATCACAAACAAAACATTTTTACGCTGCTGCGTTTCATACATATTCAAAAAATGAACTCTGTTACATTTTCATTTTACCAGCTGTGTGTTTTTACTTCTCGCTGCTGCGAACAGAAATTCTTCTCCTCTCGTGTGCAACTCTATATTACCTGAAGTCAACACTCAACTAAAACGTATACAATACAATTCATATGCAATTAATTAAAAAACTTACATTTCATTTTTCGCCCATACTTCCGTATGACATAACTATTACGGGCCGTAAAAACATTAAAAAACTTTACCAAAAACCAAGTCATAATATTAACTTAGGGTATGGGCTCAACTTTACTCCACGCTGTATTTAATGTTTAATCAGACCGGTATGCACTTTCCCATGATCAGACGGCGGAGAAAGAAGACTTTAATCGAACGGCGGAGGATGGATATCGGAAGACCCTTTCTCACGGTACTTTACACCACAGTGCAACTTTGGTAAATCAACGGTAGTAAACACTGGAGGTCATCGGAAGGTTGACAAGAATATCGGAAGGTCTTTTTCAACTAAATTTTATCGTCCGATAAATGTCAGGGGATGATGTCACGGCAATCCACGTGGCTGCTCCAAATTGCATCGGAGCCCCTTCGTACGGAAACCTCCTTAAGCCAAAAGCGGTGCGACGAGGTTACTTCCGGTTTGTGGTTTTCTGATGGGTGGATTCAACACAACGTTGACTGCAGGTCCGCGCGCGCAGTTGGAATTATAAATTTAACATATATGTCATAATGGTCCTTAAGGGACAACCTTTACGGTAAATATGTTGTTGAGTAATATTGTTTGATTGAGAAAATAAAAATAAAAGAAAATGTAGGTTTGATGCTAAATTGTTTTCCAAGTCGTCGCGTAGAGATTTCCCCTCTAAATTGGAAAACAATGCTCAAAATAGCTTTAGATGCAGCTCAAGGTAAGTCTTTAGATGTATGTGATATATCTAATTTCGATATTACCTTTCAACAAATCATGCTTTAACTATCATTTTCATGTGATTCACCTGCGTTTTGTGTGTAAAGCACTGGAATACCTACCTTTCAACCAATAATGCTTTAACTATAATTTTCATGTTATTCACCTGCGGTTTGTGTGTAAAGAACTGGAATACCTACATTTTGGTTGCACTCCAAAGATAATTCACAGGGATGTTTAAGACTGTCAATATCCTTTTAGATGGCAATATGAATGGAAAGCTGGCCGATTTTGGTCTCTCAAGAATCTCAGTGGATGGAGAGCCTTCTTATGGTAACACTACCGTAAAGGGAACAATAGGATACCTCGATCCAGAGTATATATTCATCTGCCTTCATCTCTGTGTGCAATATTCTTGATATTGTAGAAGTTCAATTAATTATTAAAAGCACGAGCCATTTTATTTTCTGTTCGGATGTTCTGCAGTTATTTTCGCACTCAAATGCTCACCGCTAAGAGCGATGTGTATAGTTTTGGAGTGGTGTTGTTGGAAATCATATGCGGCAGACCACCCATAAATGCAAATCTGGGTGAAGAGGAGCTTAACCTCATTCAATGGGTAAGGATATGATTATAATTAATCATTCAAATGATAAACATAATTTACGATTTTCAAGTGTCACTCACCAAAATTAGATATTACGTTGACGTCATGTATAGGTGACACCGTACGTGAAGATCGATGAAAACGCTGGCGACATAAAGGCAGTTATAGACAAGAGATTGGAAGGAAATTACGACATCTTATCAGTAGTTAAGGTTGCTATATTAGCGCTAGATTTGTGGAGAGTACACCATCTTGTAGGTCAAGCGTGTCTGAAGTAGTTACGGAGATAGAAGAGGCTATCGCATGTGAAAATAAGAATAATGGTCCTCCTCTCATTTCAGATGGCATGGGTATTGAACATAGAGATTTGGCAGCGAGCAATGACAATAGACGGGCCGAGTCTAGAGCTAGAGAGATGGAGTGGGCTGACAACAGTTCCAACCTACTCGAAGTAGGAAGATAATTTGAAACGGCCAATGTTGTTTTGCCCGTTCGTTATGACTCAAACCACTCAACGATATATTGAATAAATTGTTAGATACATTACTACAATTATATTAGAAATTAGAAATGGTGGTTGATATAAGTGGATGGGTGCTATTTTTATAAAGATGTTATAAAATGCTATTGATTTGTCTATATTACATTTTATTCACACTTTTAGTAATGTAGTTGTCATTAATTTGTGTATGTCACTCACATTTTTTAATGTAGTTATGCTAATTGATGGTCAATATATTCGTTCACCATGGTTGATTAATTATAATTAAAATACGAGGGTTGTTGATGGTTGAAATGAGATTGACCATGGTCAAATATTAATGTAACAATGTATTTATTTTACATTAATCTAACAATGTTGAATTAATGTTGGCCATGGTTAACCATAGTTGTTGTCACAAAAATGTTGCAAAAATGGTTACATTAATAGTTCAAAAGGGTTGAGGAGAGGATAAATTGTAGTTGATGGTGGTGGTTTACTGTAGTTGACCATTGTGTTATATTCTCTCCATATATATATATATATATATATATATATATATATATATTATATATATAATAGTTAGTATAGATATTCAAATATTTTATTTGAGCGTTGTAATGAAATATTTTTAAAAAGTATAAGAATTTTACATCTTGCTCAAATTCAAAAGTGAAAATATAAGTTTTTTTCCACTTTTAGTTATTTTACCTTTCTTAAAAGTTAATATAAAATTATGTTACTTCACATGGATATAGAATTATATTTTCTATGGATAAGAGTGAGAATGAAATATTTTTACCACCCCTCCTCTATACCAAATATGTATATTCATTTTTATTTTTCTATACCAAATATGTATATTCATTTTTGTTTTTCTATTATTGCCCAGTTTATATTTTTATTTGATATTTTTTTATTTTATTTAAAAGGGCACATGTCAACTTGAGGTTGAACACAAAAGGAATTACACATTTCCCTCATTAAGGGTTGTCGAATGCTTCTTTTGGCTTAATTAATGTCAATGTTACATTAATAGTTGAAAATAATTAATCATTGTTGATTGAGGTAGAGCATGCTTCACTAAAGTTGACCTTCCTTAACCATTATTGTCCATAATTATCATGGTTGACCATGGATAAAGATGAAAGATTATGGTTGAATTTAGTAGATTATGGATTGTTATGGTTGACCATCATCAACCATAGTTGACCTTAACATCAACCATAATGACCATGAGCATCATGGTTGATCTGGGAGGAAGAAGATAGGTTATAGTGAATTAAGCATGACCATGGATGACCATATCAACCATGGTTGGGCATGGATCAATATGATTTGGGCATGTTGTCCATGGTTGACTTTAGTTAAGCATGGATAAACATGATCATCATGGTTTAGCATTGCTTACTTGCTTTGATCATGCTTGCACATGGTCAACTAAGGTTGGACTTTATTACCATGTTTAACTATAGATAAGCTTGTTTGACCATGGTTGAACTCGTTAAACAAAAGTTGACTATAATCAACTATGAATGAGCATATACACTATAATTGAACATGTAAATCACTTAACCATGTGTTATGAGTTCTACAACAACCCTAATTTTAATTTTTATAAAATAAATACCTTTTAAAACTTTTATAATCTTTATTAAATTTTTGATTTACCATTATAAATAAACCCGGGAAGATTTATTCATGGTTTTATAAAAGAAAAATAAATCGTAAAAACTTATATTTCAAAAAAAATGGATCATGAACTATTCACATCCTTGTTTCTAAAAAAGAATTGGATTCTTCTTACATCCGGATAACTTATATGGGAATCCAGAGGGTTTTCCTTGTTTCTAAAAATAAATTGGATTCTTCGAACACCCGGATAACTTATCTGGGTATCCAGACAGTTTTCCATGTTACACATTCTGCACACCCCGTATTCTCGGATACTTTTTTCAATAAAATCTTATTTGTTTATTTATTTTAATTGTTTTATATATTTTTGTTTTGTATCCACTATTTGGATAGAAATAAAAGTTTAGGTATTGATTTCGCATACCCAGTCATCCAGATTTAGTAGCAGGTATTTCTTTATGTTTCCCTTCGTTTTTATATATGGTATTCGATTCAAACAGATTTTAGTACAGATCCTTGATTTCTCGTCTGCTCAGATCATTTTAAAGTCTTTTCTTGGAATTTTTTATCATTTTATGTTTCAAATGATATTTGCAATGTGGTCATCATTTAAAAAATGCATAATTTCTTGTCTCGAATCCTCGGTTACATGCAAGCTCCAAATTTAATGAGACTAGCTTTTGACTTTTTCAAGTTTTTCCTACTTTTTATTTATAATAAAAAGATTTAAGGTTATTAAGTTAAATATATCTCGTATTCATTCAAAACTCATTTGTTCAATATTATTATTTAGCCATCGATATCTAGATGCCTAGATGCAAGTTCAATTTAATGAATAGTTTTTTATTTTTTCAAAGTTTTTCTTACTTTTTATTTATAATAAAAACATTTAATGTTATTAGGTTAAATATATCTCGTATTCATTCAAAAATCATTTGTTCAATATTATTTTAGCCCTCGATATCTAGATGCTTAGATTTCTAGATTCTAGGCCTAATAAAGAAATTTAAAAATGATAATACAAATTTCTGAATTGCTTTTATAGGACATAATCTTCGATTCTACATAATAAATAAATGTTAATAAAATTTGCTTAAACTGTTTTCATAGAACATATCTAATATTCAACTCTGTGATTGATCAAATTTGTAAAACATTTTTCAAAACCTCCACATTTCTAACATGAAATTATAGATAGGTAGGGAATTAGTTCATACATGATGACAATTAACAATTGTCCTCTGATGTCCAAACTATATGTATTTAGAAAAGGAAAAAATCGATTCACTACATGGTATTCAAGAAATTTATAGAAATCTTCGCACGTTGAATGAAATTTGATATTGAGAAAATATGTTGCACTTTTTATGTTTAAAATGGTTGATATTTTTTAAAGAAATTATGTTGATTAAAGGATATCATCTTTTTTAAGTAAGTATTAATCAAAGACGGACCTCTTTTTACCCTGAACTTAATATATACATTCTCTAAAAGAATGTTGTCTTCTCTTACACATGAATACTAGTTCAAAAAGAAAAATTCAAAGCCACTAAGCATAGTTTAGAATATCAAAACCAAGCTATATGTTAGGCAAAATATGAATTATCGGAGGATAAGAACCATAATTCAACTTTATTTTTTAGAAACATTCATAAATTAAAACAGAAATTGTATCTTGAGAGTAGATGCATAATTTTTTTTAAAATGATGGATGCAGAAACAGAGAATGAAATAAATTAGAAGAGGACTTATCCTAAAATTAAGATAATTTCAAAGTTATTAATAACACTAAGTTACAATGTTAGGTCTTTATAATACTAGTATAGCCCCCATGTTGTTATTGTTGTGCCCCATAAAATCCCACTATTCTTATTGTTCTGCCCATAGAAGCTCATTATTGTTTTTGTCGTTCCCTTACATTATTATTTTTATGTAGACCCTAAGTATAATTTGACCCCTTATACTGCTATAGATACCAATGAAGTCTTTCCATTTGAATAATCCAAGAATTGTTCATTTATGTGATGTAAAAGGGGGTTTCCCCTTTAAACATCCTTATTTTCAAGTAGTTGATCCATCTTTTCTTTTCTTTTGTCATATTTTCTTTTGTCATTTGTTTACATAAAATTTGGTATTAGATCTCTTGATCCTAAGCTTTCTATACTTCAAATAGGTCACCGTGTAATTTTCACTATAAGGTTTTTGATGCAAGACCTCAGAAGTTGAAATTTCGATCACATGGAATCAATATCTTGCTGAACATCATGTAAATATTTCAGACCTTTGTTTGTTATAATTTCTAAGATATGGTCCAAGGAAGTTAGGTTTTCTACATGCTCTAGAATTCAGTCTCAAACAGATGTCCCCGGGAAAATAGTCATAACTTTCTCTTTGAGCATCATATTTGAATTTCATAAAGAGTCATAGAAAGAACACAAACGTTAATTTTGCGTGTATCATTTTCATAAATGAATGTTAAAACAATGACACATGACATACCGTACAGGTTTTCTCTACTGAACTAGTCCATAATTAATTAGGTTATCATGGGAGACTTGGCATAACTTCATCTTCAAAAATCCAATCTTGGTCTAACTGGTATGGTGGAAAACAAAAGACAGAGGGCTACCTTATGATGTGATTTGAGACCTTAGGTACCGAAATTAAAGAGGTGAATCAATTTCAACATTGAGCTCCTAAATATAAGAAAAAAGTGTGTACTTGTTTTTCAATTTGCATAACTTTTGTTTGAAAAATCAGTTTGAAGTGATTCAAAGGTAATGTTGAAGCATATATATCATTATTTGGTTCTAAAATTCCATAAAACAAAAAATGTATACACCGAGTAAGCATAAAAGAAGCTCTAGTATGATGCATGAACACGAGGAAGAAATTCAACATGATATATCAAAATTATGAGACTAAGTGAAAAAGTGATGATGAATATTAAGATGGGTGGTTTAAAATGGTGCATGGATGGTTCAGAAGAAAAAACAAAAGGGGACATGGGAGTTTTGAATGATGGTTTAAAAGAAGACATTGAAGAAATGATGAATGTCAAGATGGAAGGGTTGAAGGAAGATTTGATGATGGCTCCCGCCGTATGCTTGCACTTGTCCTGTTTTATGACGCGTCCGGTATGACTTTAATACACACTTCAATTCACTGTACGTCGCCTCGTGGTCTGGGTTTAGGGTTTAGCTCGGCTCCTCCAGTTTCAGGCCCACACCTGCCGGTTGCTCAACCTTTTGTTCACGTTGCCGCGTTTTACCTTGTCATTTTCTCATTTCGTTTTGCTTGGAGGAACTCTGTCTGCGCCTGTGGAAAAAACCTCGGGGTTCTGTTTCAGATGTCCAGTGACGATTTCACTGTGGTTTGCTGATGTTTGAGACTGTGGGTAATGCCTTCGAGACCTGCAACGTTTATGTTATTATTTGATGGTATTCATATGGAACTGTTGGCATATATTGTAGTGTTTTTGATTTTGTGCCTCGCTGTCTGTGCTTCTCAAATTAATTTGTCTGGTTTGTTTCTAATGGCAGGCTCGCCCCAACTCTCACGCTCCTCCTGGTTACACGGTAAGTCTACTCTCCATGATAAACGTTCTGGGTTTTCATGGTTTTGTCCCTAACGCCTTGTCGCCACTGTCAGCAGGTTGTGATGGTTTTTCTGGTTGTCTCGAGCTCCTTTCTCATACACAGGTAACCCTTTATCAACCCTTGCCTGTCTTTTACTTCATTCTCGGCTTACTACTGTGCTTCGGCTTCTAACACGGTTTGTTTGGTTTTTGGTGACAGGCACCCACCTGTATCGTTCAATGGCCAATGCTGCTCCACGAACTCGTTGATGGCTTCGATGCTTCAGTCAACGGGTAGCTCTATTCCATTTCCATAGGCAATACATTTAACTGTCAATGTTGTAGGTCTTGTAGGTTCGGTAATTGTCAAGTTCGGTCCTGTGAGGGTGATATCCCTTTCGTCTGTGGTTTTTCTTGCTCTCGTCTCCTGTTGTTGAGAAACCCTCTTCGGGTACTGGTTATTCGTTTTCTTCTCCTCGAATAACTCCGTTATAGGAGGATAGTTAATGGGTGTCTGGGTATTCTGTCGGTTCTATGAGGGTTTTCTCGATAATTTCGAGCCCTCTTCCTGTCGCTTCGTATTTGGCACCACAAACCCTCGGCGTCCTGTTTCGGCTGTTATGACTTGAGATGGTCTGGTTTCATTTGTCACTGTGTGTTGTTGGTTCGACAGTGAATCTCTGTCTGTATTTTATACACTCTGCTTAATATATTTAAGGGACTCCTTTTTACAATGAATCTGGCTCTCGGCTATTATATGTTGTTATCAATGATACATGGAATTTCACCTCTCCGTTCTCAAATATTTGATGATATTGTTTATACAAAAAAGATTTATTATGTGTGTTTGTTCTAACTCTGTAACTATCGATCCATGCATTCAATTGATGAGGGTTTGTTAAGTTCTTAAAATACCTGTAGATATTTCGTTGCCGAATGTAAATTAATGTCTGTGGGTTACGCCTGGGACTCTTTGCTGTTTTCTCGTTCTCGTTTTATGACTCAAGTCGACTCTGGTCGTCCGCCTGTACTTGGTTCGCCTTGTCTGTTTACTTCTTCTATGGTGTCGTTGCTGTTAATACATTTCACACACGATGGCAAGCTCTATAATAAAAGAATACTCTATGCTTGTAATTCTGTTGACAGAGAATAGTCTTGTGATTCGATTTTACAGTAATGAAGGAAATCAAATGAAAATTAATTTCTGATAAACAAAGATGACTGTTTTTCTTTTCTTCTTTTTCGGGGGAGAGAGCCCGTACAATGATGTCCCTCCTGCTTTTAAAACAAAATGTCTTTAACTGTTCTTGGAAAAACTGTCTGAACAGAAAATAATTATTTTTTTCCAGTTATGAAACTAATTCTAACTACTATAACTGGTAAAGAACTAATTAGTTAATTGTCCTGTAATCAGTCTCCTAAATAACTGCAACAGATAAATAAAATAAAAACTAAGTAAGAGTAAAATCAAATGACCGACAAGCCCAACACTTGTCCAGTTAAAATGACCATTTGTCTCTGAATTCTTCACGAGACTGTCAGCCTCTTAAGTCTCCTCAGAGCTGGATGCTCCTGCATCATTTGACAAAGTCGTTGCGAGAAAGACTTCCTAGTAGCAACAAGGTATTCCATGAAAATAAGGATGAAGACAAAAGGAATATGAATTATGATTTTAGAGAGGCCAACATTGAGTTGAATACTAAGCATATTCTAAAGGTTGATATGAGGATTTTTTATGGCAAGGATTCGGTAACAAGGATACTACAAATAGATTTGTTCTTTGATATAGATGATGTGCAACACACATAAAAAGTACACATTGCATTTTTATATTTAGAAATATCTGGATAAACAGAGAGTACAAGCCACCCTTCATTTCTTTCTCCGCCCAAGAACAATACAAATAGATTTGTTATGATGTACAACACACATAAAAAAATACACATTGCATCTTTATATTTAGAAATATCTGGATAAACAGAGAGTACAAGCCACCCTTCATTTCTTTCTCCGCCCTAGAGAAACTGAGGCAAAACGCCGGAAGGCTGACACGACTAGCCATCCATGGAATTATCATACTCTGATCCCTAGGTTTAGATCATATTCAGAAAATCCTTGGAATTATTATACTACGATCCCTAGGTTTAGATCATATTCCTTTCTGAATCGCTAAACTTTTGAACGAAATATGAATGAAACTAGAAACAAAAATAGAGGAAACTTACCTTGTCATCGGATATTATATAGTCGTCATGGGAGACGACATCATGGTCGTCTTTAGTGACCTGAAACAAATTTAGAGCAAAATTAGAATTTGTGCAAAACGAGGACAAAAGAAAGTTTGAGGTGCGTTATTTTCCAACGAAATAGAATTTCACATGTTCTCCGCACAAAAGTTGTCATGACGTACTCAAAGAAGGACTCTTATTCATCGAATTTGATGTTTGTATCAGAAATAGTAAAATGTATTGCTGGTTGAGGATCTTCTTATACCTGTCATTTTGATATCTATTGAAGTAAATATTAAAACACATTTCTCTGACACATTCCTATCATTAATTATGTTGCATATTTCTTGAAATTAATTATGTTATATATTTCTTGAAATTAATTATCATTAGAGAGAAAAAAATTATTCTTTAAACAAAAAAACTAGTTTAATTAGAAACATATTTTCACTTCAAAAAGCTATGACGATTGTATTTTTACTTCGAATCTTTATGTAATCGTATACCAAGATTATTAAGAAACTGTGTACCTCTCTTCCTTGTATTTAGAGTGTAAAAAATAATATGATTATTTATATTGTTGTGGTACATTGAAATAGCAGTGTCATTTTTAGGTTTACCCTAAAAATTATTAGTTGATTGCGATTGATTGAGTATGATTGTGTATGATATTTATTTTTAATTAAATTAAATTTAAAACTTAGTGAAGCATAAATAAACAAAAATAATATAGTTATATGTGTAAATATTTGTTACATATTTTAATATAATTTTATTTTTATAATAAGTTTTTACTATTTATTAAATTATAAAATATTTTTAGAAGTTGAAGTCTTTGTAAAAATTGATTGATTGGGTAAAATAAATTTATGAATAATGAATAATAAAACAAGAAATAACACAAACAAAATGTATATACTATAAAATTGTAACATTATTATCATATATAGTATATCCTTATTTTATATATAATAATAAATATATATAATATATATAATTAAATAAATATTAATGTTTTTGTTATTCAATAATTTGTTAATCATTTATATTATTTATATTTTTACATTTTTCAATATAAAAGATATAATTTCAATATTGGAAAAAGGTGTAATAATAGATATTAAAAAATATTACCCACGATTCCCATTTAATCTATTATATTTTCGCCTTAGAAACCATTACGAGTTTATATTTTATATGACATAAGTATCAAAATACAGTAATTGTTAAAACTATATATTGAGTTTTAATTAATATATATTATTTTATATGAACCTTACAATTACAACATATAAAAAATAATATATATATAAAATTTTATGGTTCTTAAACCATCTAAAAGAAATGAATTTCAAAATTGAACCACCAAAAATTTTTTTAATATTTATGAGTCCTCCAGTACGAAAATAAAGTATATGCAGCGAGAATATAATTATTAAAGTAAATATACATCAACTCTGACAAAGAATATTAAAGTGAGAATCTGCACACAGTTATTCATGACTTGTATGAATACTTACGTAAGCTCTCTCGTCAGCTCTCTCCTCAGCTCTCTCCTAACCCTAACACGGCAATCCGTCACTATATGTAGAGAATCGAATATTCAGGGAAATAGGTTAGGGCAATCCGTCACTATATGTAGAGAATCGAATATTCAGGGAAATAGAGAGCCAAGAAAGCGAAAATGGGAATGGTAAAATAATCGGAAGCATTTCCATATTATTATAATTTTGTTGAGTTAAAAAGTTAATAAAGTTATAAAATATTTTAAAATTAGATTTAATGTGAGTATAAGATAGATAATTTAAGATAAATTGTTTTAATGTGAGTATAAGATGGACAATTTACTAGAAAATGTTTTTATTTTCAATCTTTTTAAAATCTTATAGGTGACAAACTATTTCATCTCATGGTGTTTTGGGAAATGACTACCCTCACTTTCACTATGAAACACATGAGAAATAGTTCTAATCTTGGAAATGTTCATTTTCTTCTTAATAATAGTCAAGAGATAAATTTGGTTTTTGGTATTGATGTTAATGTTGATCACCTTCTTATAATATCATAGTTTCCTTTTTCTCTCTAGCTCATTATTTCCCCATAATTTCTCATTATATTTGGAACTAAAATATTGTTACTATTATTGGATTTAAGCTTCTGTGATGCATCAAGTTTATAGAGAAGAGTTTCTGATGAAAATTACATCAGAATTCATTTATGGATGCGTTTCCAACCAACAAGTGTGGTTCATTATGGGGACAAGTTGAAGAACTATATCATGGTTATAGGTTAAATAGAGAGAGGAGATCATTCAACTACTATATTTAACCAAGAAACAGTGATATTGGACCCACGTAATTGAACAAAGAACCAAGAGAAAGGGACATGGAAACAATAATAGTTAATTAATTAATAATTACTTTTGTTTATTTATTTCTATTTTGATTAAATGTAACAGTTGTATAAGTCAATAAACCAATTAATAGACAATTTTACATTTAAAACTGTATAGGACTATATAAAAACCTGATATCATGACTATTTATGAAAAATAAGAATATTTAATAAATATTATTAAGTGGATAACTAATTAGTTAGATCAATATCTCTACTAACCCATTAAAGTCGATTGTTGTTAATTTTCCTTATTAATTAAGTTTATTTCTATTTTTAAAGGTCTATAATAAGATAATTAGATTCTACAAATTATCCATCTCAATAATAAAACAAACTTATATTATTCACTTTATTATTAATTTATATGAAATAAAATTTATAAAAAGTTTATTAAATGGATTACCTAATCAGTAAATAAATATTTGACTTATTTTTTTTTAAGAATCCAACCATATTGAATAGGTATTGAAAATAAAATTAAGTTATGAAGAAATAGGAGAAATAAAGTTGTTTCATATTAGTTGTTAATCTCCTTATTAATATTTTATTTATATTTAAAGGTATAATGGGATAATTAGTTTCTATCTTTATAATTCCTTCATCTTTGTTTAGGTATAATTTTATTTATTTATTTATACATTATGTCAATTAATTAAGGCTTAATTTTTTAGTAATATTATTTGGATTGTGCAAGATGTTCTCCAAGATGATCTCCTCCTTTATTAACCAAGTCTCAACATCCTTACGCCACCCTAGCTTGAGCCAAAGGTTGGGGCTTTGACTAGAGTTAGAAACAATTTTAGGAAACCACTTGGCATTCATGTTGTATAAATTCTTATACTAAGATAGCTAACCATATTCATGCTTTTATGTAGGGAGTATTTCATTTAATCTTGAGATTGTGTGTTAAGAACTACTTTTGAATTTGTTCAATCTTCCTCCATGACTCTATGGATATAATACAACCCCAAACCTCACATCTATATAAAATAATAGGAGTGACGAGAGTTTCAAATATGAGTTTTTCTTTTTGAAGCCCATAGTAAGCTTTTCAATCTCCATTTATCATTTTTTCAATATTATAATTTCAATTGAGCCTATGATGTATGTAAATTCCTAGATATTTTTATGAAGGAGCTTCCTTAAAGGAGTTGTAATAAAAAAACAAAGTATCATAAGTAAGATTTTTGTATTTAGTTATCATGACTTTATTTTTTTTGGTATTTACAATCATACCTATCTTGGAGTAGATTATTGGAGGATTAGAAGTTGCTTGATAAGATCATAATGGCGCATTTCCAAAAGAACAATATTGTCACTATAAAGGATAAGAGTTATCACTATACTAGTGTGTGGGATGTGAACACAACCTACATCTTCCAAAATCTTTTCTAGCACATCAATATATATGCCAAAAAATGAAAGGAATAAGTGACACACTTTCTTAGTGCCAATATTACATTTAATTACTTCTGACCTACCCTAATGTTCCTAAGCTTGGAAATAACATTCTTATACAACCTTGTCAGAACCCTCAACTCAAGGGGAATGATTTTCTCTTCTAGCCTCTTCCATAGATTTATTTAGGAAATTGCATAAAAAAAATTCTAAAGTCAACAACAAAAGAGATCAATTTTATTATTTTGGAATTCCTCTATAATTATCCTAAGAGTAACAATATGGGCCATGCTTGAATGGTATTTCCTAAGGCCTAGGGAAGCCTTGCTACATTGCAAAATTAAAGACTTGTGTATATGCGGGATGAGGATAGATTCTCCCATTTAAAATTGTCATGTTGGTAGCCTTCTGTCTTAATTTTTCCATTAGTGACTTGTTTTTAACCACAAACTCAATTTATTCCAAAGAATTTATTATATTTTATAAAAAAGAATAATATATATTAAACATATATACATATATGTATTTGAAAAAGCATGTAACAAGAAAAACATAGTAAAGAATTCAAACGGAATTTCACAATGTGGATATTATATGCTTTTTTAATTAAATTGAAAAGAAAAAGGACATAACAATTTTGGATATAAATCTAAATTCTCTATTGTGCTTATACTAAAAATATTTGTTGGTTGCAAGTGTCTACAAGCAAACGAGTATAGGGTAAATAAGTTAGACATAAATGTTTTTTAAATTCAATTTTTT
>APFE030567553.1:105335-136294 GCA_000404065.3 Pinus taeda | reverse complement strand
TTTAGAGTAAAACAAGATTTCATCCCTTTTAGCCATTTCATCCTTCTTAGCCCTTCGTCGGAGTTAATATGGATCTAGGTTGGTGAAGATTCCATTGAGAATAAAAATATTCATTGTTCCTAGAGGCTCTGTGTAGCCCACTATGAGGAGACATTGTAGAGAAGGGGATATTGGAGAGAGAGGGGATGTTTTAGAGAATGGTAAAATGAAATGAGGAGATGTTGTAGAGAAGGGGATATTGGAGAGAGAGGGGATGTTTTAGAGAATGGTAAAATGAATCCTTAGATCAAAAAACAATATTGATAAAAGCTTAATACTAACTCAATAAAAAAGTAATAAAGGTTAATAAATATAAACCTCAAACCTATAAAATTCAAATTCTATTGTATATTTTTCTTTATTAATTAACTTACAAATAATTCAAATAATATGATTATGTCCTAAATTTTGTTTTATTTGATATTCAACATTAGAACTAATGTACTATAAAAAACTTAACAAATTTGGTATATATTATACTTATATAATAGATATAATTAATTAATGAAAGGATTGTAAATTTTATATTTAAATTTTAATAGGCATAAAACACCAATACTAATACTCTATAAGAAAAAAACTCTTTTTCTAAGCTATAGAGTTAGGATAAGCACCCTCTTTTATATATAAGAGCTAAGTATATATATTATATAGATATCGCCTTTAAAAATTTAAATTATAAATTAAGATATTAGAAAGGAAAATGCCAAAAGATATGTGTGATTATGTGTGAGATCATAGGTTCCTCCTAAGAAGGTGCACGGGAGTTTGACTTTTCGCGTATAAGTAAGGAACGGTACAGAATTTTTTTCCCTATAGTTACTAGCAAAACACCCTCTCCACTATTATATATTTATATATAGGATACTATACTTAAAAAATAAATTATCAATACATATAAAGAAAATGCCAAAAGTATTGTATGTGTGCATATCAAGGTTACTCCAAGAAGGTGTTTGGGAGTTGGCTTTCTCCTGCTAGAAAATGTAACTAGGTATAGTCTTCATAATGATCCTTGTACTTATATCATTGTATATTTTATGTAAAAGAAAAAGCAGAAAAATAATTTTATTATTATTATTATTATTTTAGATAAGCATGTTCTTCATTCTTCTTGGATTCATTGAGTCAAAGAGTCAAAGTCATATTTAGACCTAATTTAAATAAAAAGGATTTTTTTTTTAAATATTTAATTTGGGTCAAAAAAAACCCTCTAAATGCCAAATTGGCCCTGCCCCAAAAGACATGTCTATTCACACCCCTCTGGATAGTATAAATAGAGGATGATTTGAGCTTATTGGGACACACACAACTCACTCAATCCAATATGAAAAATGGCATGAGAAGAGGAAGGCCAAAATCTGAAGTTGATGAAGAATTTCTCTTGAGGTCTGATTTGTGGAAGTTTTGCCCTATTACATCTCTTGTTGAAAATATGTTGTTGGTCTCTTACTAATAAAATTGTTGTGAAGAAGGTGGATCTGACATGCCATCTATATGGTTGAACTATTTGGCCATGGGTCTTGGATATCTCATTTTGATATGATTCTATAAGAAGAGATTTTTTTTTCTTTTTTCTCATTGGAGGGTTTTTCCCTGGCTTGGACCCTACATCTTTGTGTTTATTGTCTTCTGTGATCTCTATGTTCTATGTATTTTTGGTAGTTTCTTGATGATGTATACATAACATTAATAAGAAATCCAAAAATAATAATAAGTAATTATCAAGCTAAGGAACTCATCATTTCTATTGAAATTCCAACATGGTATTAGAGCGAAGTTTGACAATTTGAGGATCACATTTATGTTGGAATACTTGATGAATACTATGTTGAAACCCTTATCAAAAGATATGATCCATTGAGGTATGCACTAGTATTGAATGTGATGATTCTCTAGCACAAATATGGTTTCACATGGCTTTTTGACAATGTCATATGTCTTTGTGGACACACAATTCACCTCTACTACTCTACAACTCAATCTCTGTGGATCATTTTATGATGCTTGTATTGGATCACTCATCTTTGCAAAGGACTCACATAATTTGGTTATAGCTTGGATGATCTATGTGGATATAAAAAGGCCTTGATCACTGTGAAGTGAAGAAGGTTCCATTCTCTGTGATTGAAGTTATGAAACTCGATGTACTCTAGAATGACACCCCCTAAATTTGAAATCACACTATACAACAATACCATTACTCACTTTACAATGACATGTAATTATTAATGACTTTACAAGAACCCTAGTTCCTAAGAATTACACGTATTATATCTTGATGTCGTGAAGACAAGGTTTGATTAAAAATAGTCCAAGAGTAAGAGGGAATCAACTTTCCTCCAAAGATAAGTATTTAACATCTTATCAATTATTATTAATGCTAATGTATGTATACTTTGTCTCTTTGTTATTTCATATGTCTTCTAACCAAGGTTATAGGTCAAGGAAAGTTCTATCTAAAACTTGAGTAAGCAGATGAAAGAATTGAAGGAACATGGCATAATATGAAGACTAAGAATGAAGGAGCAGTAAATATCAAATCAAAAAAATTTCACTAACCTCATATAGAAAGAGGGAGTAGTAAATACCTTTCTTATTACAACATTGAATATATTTGATTGGTCTAGAATGGTGATTAAAAGATAAGGAGGAAATAGTAGAATTTGACATGTCACTTTGACCAAAGGATAAAATAATTTGGCAACTTTGATATTTATGATCTTCTTGAATATGTCTTCGTTTCCTAGTAGGACATATTGAAAAAACATGTAAAGAGGTTGGAAAGATATTTCTAAATGATGTTTTACCAACAACTAATTTATTTGATATGAAAGTGCATGGATTGAGTGAACAACACTTTAGGTGACTTGGAAAAGATTAAAAGAAGAATTGATTTTGGAAAGGTGATATGACTCCTTTAAAAACATGACGAAGAGCTCTATTATGAAGGAAGAAGACATGTGATAGTAGTTGTGAAGAAGTTTGGCTCCTTATAATATAGATGAACCCATTGATGAAAATGTTGTTTCACGATCAAGGAAGCTTGAAGATTGATATGAAATGATGTTAAGAACCGAGAAACCCTATCATGAAGATGAAATGTGAAATAAGGTCGAAGCTCAGATATGATATGAGATAGGAGTCTCTACAGCTACAACTAAGATATCCACAGACAAAAAAAAAATAAAATAAATAAACAATAAAAATAAAAATAAATAAATAATTGATGCATTGATGAAGTATGAGACCAACTGAGGATTATGATGATATCTCCATGACTGAGAGGGAATAAGAAATCTCCTCAATGTTTGAGGAGTAAGGACCTCCTCCCTGTTTGATAGGGAGTGATGTTAGACATCATATTCTCCATATGTATCATACATTAAGCCAAGATAACCATCATATGTCTAGTGTTCCACACGGGGGGAAATGGAGTATTGGATAAGCATTTAGGACTGGTACTCAAGGATTTAGAATTTAAGATAAGTAGTCCTGTGGACTAACACTCTTTGAGGATTTGACAGAGTATCCAAGATAAGGGTTGTCAAAGAGGACTAATATTATTTGAGGATTGGGAATCCAACATAAGAATAGTCTTGGAAGGACATACCTTGTGAACATTCAAGTTGGGGTATGCGCCTTGAGAGGCTATGGTGGTGTTCATATGTATGCCTCCCAACATTATGGTAAAATCTTGTGGATAGTTAGCTCTTGTTAGTCAAGGATTTGTTATGTTTCTATTTGATAGTGTTGGTTATCATGTTGATGCTTAAATATGGCTTATCAATCTGACCCTTCTTATGAGAATATTTCATTTTGAAAGTATCCTTGTACCGGTTGTGGAATTATGAATACCTCCCTAGTTAAGAGGGAGTGTTATAAAATGTAACTAGTTTTGATCTTCATACTTACATCATTGTATATTTTATGTAAAATAAAAATAAGAAAATGAATTTATCATTATTACTATTTTATTATATAAGCATGTTCTTCATGCTTCTAGGGCTTGTTGAGTGAAAGAGTCAAAGTCTTATTTGGACCTATTGTAATAAAAAAGGAAAATGAATTTTGAAATTTGTAATTTGGTTCCAAAAACCCCTCTAGATCCCAAGTAAACTTACCTGTTAAGTCTTCCCTACCCCAAAAGACATGTCTATTCACACCCCACTTGACAGTATAAATAGAAGATGACTTGTGCATATTTTGACGAACACAACATGCTCAATATTATCTGAAAAATCAAGAAGAAAAGGAAGGCCAAAATATGACGTTGATGAAGAGTTTCTCTTGAAGCCTAATTTGTGGAAGTTCTACCCTATTACATCTCTTGTTGAAAATCTATTGCTAGTCTCTTACTAATGATTTTTTTATGAAGAATGAGGATCTAAATTGGAATTTAAAGGGTTGAATTCTTTGGTCATGGATCTTGGATATCTCATTTTCATTTGATTCTATGAAAAGAGAATTTTTATAGGTTTTCCCCTTCGATGGGTTTTTCCCTAGTTTGGAGCCTACATCTTTGTGTTTATTGTCTTCTATGATCTTCATGTTATATGCCTTTTTGTAATTTCTTGATTATGTATACACAACATTTATAATAAACTATAATGAACTACCCCACCTACCCTATTGGGATGGCTACTACTCAATAATCTAATTCCTTTTATCATCTATCAGAAGAATGGGATAGGTTTAATTGTAATCTTTAGACTGAGATTTTATGAGAAGAACGAGTATTTCATTATTGTTGTTATATGTTTAATATTTGTATTATCTAATTTTCATTTTAATTTTTATGTGAATCATTATTTTTTGCAAAAAAAAATGATTATTGTTAATTTTTGACATAAAATTCATAAAAAAAATGCTATTTTTAAAATTTATTTGTCAATATTTTCCCATAAAAATCGTTTATTAACATGTCATTTTTAACAAAACATCTCAAAATGTGTATTTTGTCATTGTATTTATATTGAAAATATGTATTTTTGTGTCATATGTTTAAAAATATTGGGTTTTTGCGACAATTATTTGATGTCATTGAAGTATTAATTAACAATACATAAACATTTAGAAAATCCTAAATTTAAAATATTGACTTTTTTTTTTTAAATTTTTTTAACTATGTGAAAAAATGAAAATTTTATTAAAAACAAATTGAAAAGAAAAATTAAAAAAACAAAAATACATAAACACACTTAAAAATAAATATCTCAGGGAAGATATCTTCCCGAGACCACCGTAACTAGTTCCAAAACCTTATGGCAATCCAAAGCTCCATCGAATGAAAGAAACCTATGATATTGGCTATCTAGAAATGGCAAGGCAAGGTGGAAATCACTCACACACCTGGAAAAACCCATACCAATAACAACAAGAGAACCAAATATATACATGCATGTATCATGCATTCAAAAACCAACTAGGAAATCACACATGCAACTTGTTACCTGCAAGTATTATTGCTGAAACTTCTTGACCCAAATTTTCCTTACCTACTCATTTTCTTTCCTCATCCTTCATTTGATTTCATTTCTTGAATGCTAGAGTGCTCCAAGAATTCTTTGTGTGCAAGAGTATGAGAGAATAAGAGAATAGAAGAGAACTTTAAACTAAAACTACAAAAAAAAAAAAAAAAAAACTATGGAATGATGCTCAAAAAGATTTTTATCATTGAGGCCTCTATTTTCTTCAGTTTCCTCTATTTTTCCTTCAATTTCCCTCTCATGCTATTGTCTAGCCTTTCACCTTCCTTTTCTCCTATTTTCCTTTACTTTCATAAATAAAATGCCAATTAATGCCTCTTTGCCTTTGCTAATTTCCTTAGCCATAATAAACCAAATGAACACCCACTAGGATGTTTTGCCCAACATTTAGTTTAGAGTATGTGCCCCATGACCTTGATATTATTTTTCCTTTATTAACTTTTTTATGTGAACTTTGAACCAGGGTTGTCACATCACTAATCTGCATGCACCCAGATATCTGACCATAGCATCTAATGTGGAAAGTTCCTGTTATAAATAATTTTTAGGTATTCAACGCTTTCCTGTGGGTTAGTGCTTAACCAAGCTCTACAACCTAGACCCTGGGACTACCCACGTCACGTGAAAATTATCTGCATTGCCCACATCTAGGCCTCTCATTTGACTTTCAAATGCACACCTCCAAACTAACCCACATCCAAAACTCTAGATCACTCTACTTCAGTCTGGTCCACAATCAGTCACTTTAGAGAAATAGGCTAGCCCTCTACTTAGGAGGCTCATTCTCTTAATTAAATGTATGGATAATAATTCCATTAAAACAATAGGGAGATAGGAAAAGAGATAACTACAAGGCTTGGTTTTGTAAGAAACACCTCTTCCTCAATTCTATGAATATGTGTCCACTTCCTCAACTAGTCAATGTGTTACATTTCCACAATATTTACATGAATTACAATTCATATAATATTTACAAGAGGGAATATCACAACGTCAGTCACAAATTGAGCTTATGATATATGTCAATCACAAGGTATTTTTATGGAGGAATTCCCCAAATGGAGTTGTTATCGTAAAATGAAAATATCATAGGTGATATTTTTAGATTTAATTATCCTGACTTTAGTTTTGTCAATATTTATAGTCATAACCATCTTGGAGCAGAAATCTTTGAGGATTTTGAGTTTCTTGCTAAGATGGTAATGTCTCTTTGCAAAAGAACTATATTGTCTACATAAAGGAGAAGAGTTATGACCATAGCAATTAGCATGGAGTCAACTTCCAAACACTCTTTTAACTTATCAATATGTATGCTAAAAAATGTAGTGGATAAGGGCTACCCTTGCTGAACTCCAATATTGCATTTAATTTATTTTGACTAACCCTTAATAATCCTAAGCTTGGCAATAACATCATCATGCAACATTTTCACAACAACCCTCAATTCAAGGGAAACTATTATCTCTTCTAGCCTATTTCATAGTGTTTTTCTGGGAATGGCATCAAAATATTTTCTAAAGTAAAGAAAAGAACAAAAGATATCAATGTTCTAATTTCAAAATTCCACTGCAATTATCTTAAGGTTGACAAGATAGTCCATGGTTGAATGATATATCGTAAACCGTTCTTTGCCTTTATCTCTTTTACCATGACTTTCAAATCAAAGGTTCCCCCCCCCCAAAAAAATAAGCCCCAAAAATTCACTAAAATGTGGCTAATCGTGATGGTTCTATAATTAGAAGAACGCTTTTATCTCGACTCTTAAATATAGGTACAATAAGGCTCTGCATCCAAGTTCTAGGGAAGCCTTACATCACTTCTAAATTAAAGAGTTTGTGTATGTGTTGGATGAGGATAGATTATCCCATTTTAAAATTTTCATCTTAGAAGTCTTTAATATCCTTAGCTTTCCCATTAGTGGGATATTTACCCCAAATTCATTGTCTTCCAACAATTATTATTATTTTATTTATTAATTATAAAAAATTATAAATGCGTTTAACACATGCACACACACATACACACATATAAACTTGTAAACAGAAACATAGTAAGCAACACTAAGCAATAAGAATTAGATTAAAAAATATAATAAAATATAATACCAACTAAATTAAAAAGAAATTAAAATAAATAGATTGTTTAAATTTAATTTATATATTGTGATTTTTGTTTTTATTATTAAATTATAAACATTTTTTTTAATAATAATGATCATATTTGTAACCATGATATTCCAAAACATATAACCAATAAACTTATAAAATCTTAACAAGTTAATCATATACTTTTCATCACTTCATTGAACATGGTGCCAATCTAGCATGGCAAAGTTGAAGGAAAAAATATTATAGACAACAAGATCATCATTCTAGCTAGGATATCACCCAATATCTTTGTTATGCAACAAGCTCACAAAATAGAAGAAGAGACAGATCAACGACTTCAAAATTAGCCTCTTCAAGGGGGAAACCTCATTTACATTACACAAATGAACAATTTTTGGATAATACAAATGACATGACCTCCTTTCTATATATAAGAGTCTAAAGGGTCACAATATAATCAAAGCCTACATAAAAATAATATTGTAAGGGCAGAACAATAACAATAGTGGGCTTCTATGGGGCACAATAATAACAATATGGGGACTACATGGGCACAAGAATATGATAAGGGGGTTGCACTAATAACAATAAGGGGCTAAACTAGTAGTATAGGGACCTAACATGCCTCTCTCCTTCAAAATAAGTGTTGTCATCAACACTTGAGTAGTTTCGGATGCTTATGTATAAGATTCTCATGCTCCCATGTGGAATCTTCAGTGGGTAAGTTCTTCCACTTGATGAGATACTCTGAAATTGTTCGATTTCGTAGCTTTCGAGTTCTTGTTTCCGTGACTGCTATAGGTTTCAATATGATTTTTCCTTCCTTGCCAAGTTTCTTGTTTCAACTAGGTTGGTGTCACCTATAACCTTCTTTAAGCATGAAACGTAGAGAACTAGGTGCACTCCAGAAGATGTAGGAAGCTCCAATTTGTGTGCCATAGTACCAATATTTTGCGATACCTTGTAAGGACCATAATAATTTGGTGATAATTTATTATCCTTCTTATCTTTCTTTAGCGACATTTGTTTGTATAGTTGGAGCCGTAAAAACACCCAGTCACCTACATCAAAAATTCTTTCATTGCGATGTTGATCTTCCTATTGTTTCATTTGATTCTATGTCAAAGTGAGTTTATCCTTTAAGAGTTGGGGACCTTATTATTGATGCTTGATGTGATCTTCCACTGCTTGAACCTTAGAAGGATTGTCCAAGAAATTTTTGAGGCCTCAAGAAATAAATGATTTTGATATTTGAACCTCTAGTGAACATAATTGTGCAATTACACCCCATTGTTCTTTATTTACAAGCTTTGCCATGCCATTAGAGCCATTTATCTTTCCTAGTTTCACTGCGATACCTCTTAATTCAACTTCCTTATAATTCTGGAAAAGTTATTGAAAATTAAAAGCTATCGTACCCAAAGATTGTAACCACTGCACTTATAATACAACATCAACACCACCCATTGGAATGGAAAGTGTTGTACTATTCAATACATATTCTCCCATGGATAGCTCGATATTATGGCACTTTCCAAAGTAATTTATGGTTTCTCTATTTTCAACCATCACTTGACACTCTGGTGCTGGATATAGGAAGCAATTTAATTCCTTGGCTATCTTACAATGAATGAAATTATGGGTACTACTTGAATCAATCAACACTATTACCTTTTTCTTCTTGATATGTCCTTCTATACTGAGAGTTTGAGGAGCGGTAATTTATTTTCAATGCATTAAAAGATATGCTCGGATTCCTTTCTTCTTTCTCTCGGGTTAGTTCCTAGTTTGTATCCTCTTCTTTGGACTTTTCTTGTTCCATTTCTTACTCCTCTTCATAATCAATGTAAAATAATTTCTTCTCAGCACAATTATGACCTTTATTGTATTTTCTGTCACAACTGTAACAAAGCCCCTTTTCTCTTTTTTCTTCCTTTTGTTGTGGTGTCAACCTTGTACGATGTGGAAGGCTGGGAGAAACCACACTTCCAAATTTATAGTTGTGATTGGTAGGCTTCCTTGTTTCCATAATTTTGCTTTCAATTTTTCTTGCCAGCATGAATGCCTTCTCCAATAAATTAGGTTCCCGAAGGCGAACTTCATTTTGGATGTTATCCTTTAGAGTCCATATGAAGAAATCAATCCTATGCTCCTATGTAATATCATTTACCCTTAAATTCAATTTTTGGAAGTCCTCAATGTTCTCCACCATTAAACCTTTTTGTTTGAGATTTATCAATTGGCTAAACAAGGTGTTTCTCTTTGTATCCTCATAATGTGCTATCATTTCCTCCGTAAAAATTAACCAAGTGACAATTTTTTTACGAGAGAAAAGCCATCGATACCATAAAAATTGATTGGGTTCTAAATATAATGTTTCAATGCGTACATTTTGTGTGGTTTACACATTATGGAGATCCAAATATTGCTCCATCTGTAGTATCTATGTTACGAGATCCTTGCCATCAAACTTCCTCATATCGATCTTTGGAATATGGTGGGTCTTTAATACAACGTTAGCGTCTACGAAATCATGATTAACATTTCCTTCATTCTCGTAATGACTTTCCTCTACTACCTTTTCCCATTAGGAAGCATTTCTTGTAGCAACTTTGTCAAACCTCCCTTCAAACTTCTTGTAGAGTTTTGGGGTAGCTTATTAGGTGTTTCCATTTTAATTCTTCAGGGCATAAATTAATGATAATTATGCTTCATTATGCCCTTTGAATCACTTATTTTTCAAATAAAACTTATGCAATTTTTAGAAAGACTATACACCTTTTCTTTTCCACTTTGTAGGAGCTTGATATTGAATCGGTTGTATTTTTGTAATTTCAGATCTCCTAGGTCTGAAATTTCATCCTATCATCGCCCTCTATGTCCTCTTTCCAACCCCACAAGTCTAATCAAGATTGGATTCTTCAAGAAAGAGTTATGCAAAATCGCCCACGCTGACCTCATTATAGGCTCGTTCAATAGAGTGAACTTCTACGAGATGCCACATGTCACTATTTTGACTTTCAGCCCTAAAAAATCTACCAAAAAAATGATAGTTTGTCCTGTTTCTGCCACCTTTTACAAAATTTTAATAAGATGCTCAGAGAGAAAGTTATGATGATTTTCCATATGTCACATGTTTGAGATGGAATTCTGGAGCCTGTAAAAACCCTATACTCCTTAGTTCATATCTCTGAAAATATAGTGAGACAATATATGAAATTTGGTCACGCGGTTCATCACAATTTTGGCTCAAATGGGTTTTAATTTTAGCTTCTAAAGTTTTGTAGAAAAAAATGTTATAGCGAAACTTCCACGATCACATGTTTGAAGCAGCAACACCCTAGAATCCAAAGCTCTGATACCAAATGTTATGCAACCAACTCACAAAATAGAAAAAGAAATAGATCAACAACTTCAAAATTAGCCTCTTCGAAGGGGCAACCTCCTTTACATTACACAAATGAACAATTCTTGGATAATACAAATGACAATACCTCCTTTCTATATATAGGAGTTTAAGGGGTCACAATATAATGAGAGCCTAGATAACAATAATATTCTTAGAGCGCAACAATAAAAATAGTGGGCTTCTATGGGGCACAATAATAATAATATGGGGGCTACATGGGCACAATAATACAATAAGGGGTTGCACTCATAACTATAAGGTGCTACACTAGTAATATAGGGACCTAACATTATCCTTCTCCTTGCATGAAGATAGTGACTAACCACTGTGGATGTTTGGAATTTTTTCTCAATAGTTGTAATGATTCACTGGTTTTTATTCTTGCAGCACTAGTAGTCTTTTTTTTCTTCTCATGTGAATGTATGTCAAGGTCCAACTTCTGTCTATAAACTCAGTTTTATACATTTTTATTTTCCAAAATGCACTAGTTAAACAAGGTCTTAGCAACCTTAAATTTTTGAATTTATATTACTAGTCTAGATTCCCTTGAGAAAGTGACAATTTATTTTTTATGTATACAATGTTTATTTGACATAATGCAAAATACCTAAATAAACTTAAAATTAAAATATTTTGAAAACATATTCAAAATTAATGATATTTTAAATCAATATTTCATACTTTAAAAATGATTTTCCTGATCATAAAGAAATAAATATCGTGTTGAAAACATTATTTTATTTTATGAAGAACTCCAAACATAAACCTAAACCTAGAAGTTTTGTTTGTTTAATGATTCAATACCCGGTCTTTTCAGGTTGAACATGATTCTTGTATCATTATGATCATCTCATTTTAAAGATTGTGATAATAAGTTAACATTCACCCCAAATTCTCTCTCACAATATTATTAATAAAACCAGAGAAAAATAGTCTATATAGTTTTTGTCACATTAGAAGTGTTTTGATGAATAATACTTATACTTATGATAAACAATACCTATACGTATAATAAAGATATAATAAGAACCATTTATTTCATTAAAAAGACAGATTTGTTTAAAATGACTCGGTCATTCTTATTTATAAAAAATATTTAAATAATCAATAACATTATTATACTGATATTAAATATCTACTAATGTTATTATACTGGTATTAAATATCCACTAATAAAAAATGGAAATATTTTTTCCATTATATATCCACTTACAACGTCTCAATCAAGAGCGGGAAGTATTCAAACAATAATAATAATAAAAACAATCCACCATAAGCACGAAGTATTCAAACAAATAAAAATTTAGAGACGTCACACCCTTAACCTACTCCTTTAATCAAAAATAAATAACTCCTGTAAGTAAGGATTCAATTTTACAAAAACCAACGAGCTGCCAGCTTTTCAGAATCTCCTTCTAAAATAATGGGGAGGCTTGTCCGTTAATGAATGTCCTCGCAAGGACTTACATTTTTCTATGCTGCACTACACTTAATTTCCTACGCCGGTCATGAAAACCGTTCGAGACACGCCTCCGATGGTGAATGGCACTGACGATTAGTCAAAACTGAATTATTCTCGACGCGTTATATGGCTTTTGCAGGGAAAGGTTGAGTCACAGCGTCTGCGATGGCCAGAGCAAAGGGAGTTTCGCTGACATTCATGGCGTTGTTGTCCTGTTGTGGTATCCAAGGTAATAACTGCGAAAGAGCAAAGGGAATTTCGATGGCATTCATGGCAACTTTATGCAGTTGGATTATACAAGGTAATAACTGCAAATTGGATATTTATATATGTTGAAGAGTCCAACTTTATTACTGTATTTCTTATCCTCGGAGCAGCAGGTGTGACCATTGAGTTCGTGAATGGGTGCCAATTCCCCGTTTGGCCAGCCGGAACACAAGTCAACGGGACACTCCTGAACACAGGAGAGACATCGAAGGTTCAAATCACTCCCAATTCCACATACGGCAGCTTTTGGGGGCGCACTGGGTGTTCCTTCGGAAGCGACTGCACAACCGGGGACTGTGAGGGTGTCCTAAACTGTTAAGGAAGGCCAACAGCCCTAGCAACTCTGGTCGAGTACAGTTTCCAAGCATACTCGAACCTCGACTTCTATGACATCTCTCTCGTACGCGTATTCAACCTTCCAATTTCGTTCATACCCTCCAACCCTACGTGCCGAGTGATCGCTTGCAGCAGCAACATAACTGCCAATTGTCCCGCAGAATTGAGGGTAACGGGCGCATGCATTAACGCCTGCACTGTTTTCAATACATCCTAATATTGCTGCACTGGGGATTACGAGGAAATAATTGCCCTCCCACTAACTATTCGCGTTTCTTCAAGGCGCAATGCCCCCAGGCCTACAGCTATCCAGGTGACGACGCCGGCAACGTGTTCAGTTGCCCCGCAGGCACTAACTATACGGTCGTCTTCTGCGGCGCTGCCGCTTCTACCCCCCTCTCCAACCCCTTCAGTTATTTTTGTCGCAGATCCTTCTGGTATTGAATCTCACTGACTAGAAGCAATTTCTTATGGGTTCATATAGTTGTTCTTTATTTCTTCAGCTTTAACATCTACACTATTTCCAGCCCGCAGGCGATTTTGTCAAAACACAAGCACTATGCACCAAGACACTCAATTTTCTGTACTAACCAACAGGCAGAGTCTCTAGCTTAGAAAGCCCTATTTGGGTAAAATCAATACAAATTTACCCAAGCATCTCTTCTGGATGAGAACTCCTCACAGGGCTCTCACAGTTCCAGAAACCCTATTGCTCTGATACCAATAAATATAAAACTTAAAAATACATACACAAGTCTGCTTGTGAAATCCACACTATAAGATGTTTGCCTCGCCCTTTATTTATAGTGACACAAATAACACCTACCATCAGCAGCTAAGTAAGCGCGCTGTCTCTTTAATACACCTCTTTTGGCAATCAAAGGTTTGTATCATTCTAACAATAGAGCCATGAAGTGAATATAAACAATTACAAGAAAAAATATTTTACAATCATTTATTTATGTTGTTTCCGTGTGCAATATTTTTGTGTTCGGCCTGTTTTTACATTATAACATCACTGGTAGGTCTTCTTTAATTCTTTTTGACTCGAAACTTGTCTGTTAGCAAAACCAAGCAGGCTTCTAATCGGAATAACCCTAAGCGGAGCTTTAATAGCTTTAGCAATGATGGTGGTTATTGCTGTTTATTGGAAGAAATTCAAGACTAAACAACATCTCAGTGAAGGTCAGGAAGCAACATGAAGTTCATATATATTTTAACATTAGTCCTACTGTCAATTTATCCTATGAAAACACCTAAGCTTTGATATACTGTAAATTTACAAGCATTGCAGACTCCTTGATAATTATTCACCCAATTCCAACAAAATACCGTGCCTTCAAGTTAAGAGAGATAACGGAATCCACACAAAACTTTAATCGAAAGATTGGGCAAGGCGGCTTTGGATCTGTATTCTTTGGTAAATTGGAGGGAAGAGATATAGCAGTGAATGTGCTCTCCGGTGTTCTCTAGAGAAGGACTTCACCAATTCCAGAATGAGGTAATTCTGGGGTTTTTAAACCATAAAATATTTGTATTTATATTGACATTACTGTATGTATGTATAGTAAACTTCATGTGAGTGGTTTCACATGGTAAACAGGTTGATCTTCTTTCTAAAATCCATCGTAAGAACTTGGTTTCTCTACTCGGATTCTGTAATGCATCGAAAGAGGTTATGCTTATATACGAGTATATGTCAGAAGGGTGCTTAAGAGACCACCTTTACGGTAAATATCTTGTTAAGTAATATTGTTTGATTGAGAAAAAATAAATAAAAGAAAATGTGTATTTGATCCTAAATTGTTTTCCAGGTCGTCGGGTAGAGATTTCCCCTCTAAATTGGAAAACAAGGCTCAAAATAGCTATAGATGCAGCTCAAGGTAAGTCTTTAGATCTATGTGATATAAAGGTTGACTCATTTGATATATCTAATTTCGATCTTACCTTTCACCAAAAATTGCTTCTGTATAATATTCATGTGATCCACCTGCCCTTTTGGTTGAAAGGATTGGAATACCTGCACATGGGTTGCACTCCAAAGATAATTCACAGGGATGTTAAGACTGCCAATATCCTTTTAGATGGCAATATGAATGGAAAGCTCGCTGATTTTGGTCTCTCCAGAATCTCAGCGGATGGAGAGCCTTCATATGCTAACACTGCCGTAAAGGGAACAATAGGATACCTCGATCCAGAGTATATATTCATATGCCTTCCTCTCTGTGTGCAATATTCTTGATATTGTAGAAGTTCAATTAATTATTAAAAGCAGGAGCCATTTTATTTTCTGTTCGGATGTTCTGCAGGTATTTCCGCACTCAAATGTTGACTGCTAAAAGCGATGTTTATAGTTTTGGAGTGGTGTTGTTGGAAATCATATGCGGTAGACCACCCATAAATGCAAATCTGGGTGAAGAGGAGCTTAACCTCATTCAATGGGTAAGAAATTTGATTATCATTAATATTTTTAAAAAGTATAAGAATTTTATATTTGCTCACATTCAAAAGTGAAAATATAAGTTTTTTTTTTCATTTTTAGTTATTTTACCTTTCTTTAAAGTTAATATAAAATTATGTTACTTTACATGGATATAGGATTATATTTAAGATAGAAGTTATCTTTTTTTTTGCAATTTGCTATTATATAGAAATCACTGACTAGTTATTCATTTAAGACTGACATTTCTCAATTTATAATTTTTTCAAATATAGAAATTAGATTTTTTGTTTTTTATAAAAGAAGTACCAATTCATTATTTTATAACTTTTCTTAAGATAGAAGTTATATTTTTTTAATTGCAATTATACAGAAATTACTAGCTCTCTTCTATTTACATTTTATAGAGCAATTAATAGAATTTTTTTTTTAATAATATTAAATTATTTTTTTTTTATTATTATAAATGATAATTTATTTTTTTCCAATTTATATTATCCTCATATAAAAACGAACCCGTAAAAAAAATTACAAAAACTAAAAATAAGTTTTGTAAAGATATTTTTAAACAAAAAATATTAACATTAAAATTAAAGGATCGGTGCATTATTTCAATTTTCAGAGCTGCGTTATTTTTATAAAAGGTAACTGAAAAAATCGGATTTACTTCCTTTTTTATTTTAATCCGCAGCTATTTGTGAGCATTCCTATCCGTGATTACAGAGTCGGAGCTTCTCACCCATCGTGTCAAGAAAGCATGAACAGTTAAGGGCTTAATCGGAACGAATGAAAGGAAAACACAGCGAAGGGTAAATTTGGTGGCGGAGTTGTGTTGGACTGTGGATGTATTTAAAAATTAGTTTTTATACTGGCTTTTATGGTTTTAAATTTTAATTGAAAAAATATATTTATTTGTTTTGTTTACAGTTATGCACATGAACATCCATTATGTCAAATAAATCATAAAATTGTAACTAATTGTATCATTAAACAAAAATGAACTAAAATTTTATACAAAAATTTTGCCTCATTATAGATGGATTTTTGTCCAAAGAGTTGGATCTTAAACTAAACATTACTAATAAAACTGAAATAATTATAACACTAAAAAGCTAAGAATCAAAAAATTATTATATAATATTGTGTATGGACAAATTTGTGAATAGACTTTATCATTCAAAGGAATTTACATAGCGTTTTATGATGAAGATGGCAACTCTACAAAGCTGTAGACAATTCACGCAGGCATCAATTATGTTTTCATGATTGGTGTTTGTGTTGATTACTTGAAAACTTTTGTGTATTTAAGATTTATGTTTCTATTGATTACTTGTGTCTTTATTACTTTGAAAGCTTTTGTTTACTTTAAAAATAAATTATTTTGAGCACAATAAATTATATAACATTTTCAAAATCATTTATCAAAAAAGTTAATGAGAAATTATCTTAAACATCATTATATAGGTGACTCAGGTTTTACATTAAAAATGTAAAATAAAGAAACAATTGAAATGTATAAAACTATTGTCATTGAAAATTTTTAATATAAATGCGTTGAAGTGTATATGAAAATAATATTATATTTATATTTTATTAGAGCAACAGTATCTATGTAGAGCAATATTGTATTTGTATTTTCAGAGCTTATATTTTTAGCAAGGTAAATCTCAGTTTTTTGTGTGGCATTTTTTAAACATTTCCCAAAACAGAAAATTTAAATATAAATTAGTTAATAAAACACTACTTGATTTGATATATGAAACCTTTGGAGGCGAGAAAGAAATGTATTAGCTTCCCTCCAAGTATATATGATAACAATATCTTAACTATATCAGATTAGAGCATTGCCTTCCTTGCATGGCATTTATTGATTCCCTTTCAAAAATTAATGCTAGGTTATACTATGATAACAATATCTTAACTATATTGGATTAGAGCATTGGCTTCCTTTGCATGGCATTTATTCATTTCCTTTCAAAAATTAATGCTAGGTTGCTTTTATTTAGTGGGTGAATTTATTATTTTGAATACAGTCAATGACATTATGATCTCATTCATTTTTTATTTTATCTTTACATTTCTTTTTTCAGTCGAAAAAGCGGAATTGTATTTATATAAGAGATATAAACAAAACAGAATGTACAAGCTGAGATCAGATCATATCAGATCACCATCCAGATCGCCATCCAGACCAAATAGAACATAAAGACGAACCAAATCAGCCCACATAGAGCATATGAACGAGATCAGAAACCAAAACAGAAGGACTATCCAGTCGCCAACCCAGAGAGAGACTCTGAACTGGAAGAACCGATAACCAAAAAACATTGAGGCACTTAAAACCAAAGCCATTGAGGCCCGATCAAGAACAAAACATGCTGCAATCTGCCTCAAGTCCATGTGAGCAAGCCCTGCAGACAAATGAACAAAAGCACAGAACCATAAAGAAACAAAACATCTGCCATAAGGACGATAGCAAAGAAGAACAAAGATCAGAAATCAAGAGGGGAGAAATCCTGAATGGAGAAGAGTTCGCCCTCAAAAAGAATCTGCAAAGACCACAAGCCTATATCCAATCTGAGGCCATTTTTAGACAGCTCATCGGCAACCATGTTGAGGTCCCTCTTGATATGAAGGATAGACGCTCCTAAAGACCTGTTCCATAGATACAAAATCCTCTCCAACCAACCCGAGAGCTGCGGATTCCTGATGCAACTCTTACCACAAACAGCATCCACCAAGACCTTGGAATCCCCAAAGATGGAGACATCCCGAAGATCAAGAAAACTACAGAAATGAAGAAGGCCCACAAGGGCCATAGCTTCCGCCTTAGAATTTGAACCCCTGCCACCATTCCAGGATAGAAGAAAGAGGCAAACTTCATTGACCACAATACAAACCCCACACCCGCAAAGGCCCACCTGTTCAGCCCCATCAAAAAAGAATCTTGGATAGACAGACAAATCCGGTTGAGACAAATTATCATTCAAAATGGGGACATTTGAAGATCGAGACGGGATTGATTCATATATGGCAACAATGGAAAATAAAATCTTCTAAGACTGAAAGGCCCGCCCTTCGAACATAGCTTTGTTTCGCGAAATCCAAATGGACCAAAGCGTAATGATAAAAATTGCCCCCCAGGCCTTCTTTTGGGAGCAGCTCCAGCAGAAAGCCTCTCCTACCGAGGAGAAGGATGGAGACAGGATACCATGTTCAAGTTCCAAGCACCGCCACAATGGCTCTGTCATTTTGCATGGGAAGAATAGATGGAAATTTGATTCATCCTCAGCCCAGCATAGAAAACATATACCCGGACCCTGCCACCCATGTCGCTTCAAATTATCCCAAGAGAGATTCCTGTTATGGAAGGCCAGCCACGCAAACAGAGACATTTTTAAAGGACAACCCGACTTCCATAAAATGGGCGGAAATGAAAGCTCAAGCCATGAGGGGATCATACCAATCAAATATTTATATTACCTGGACCTCATACAACGTCTTTGAACTCTTCCAGATTAAAACATCCTGCACCCTTGAACGAAAGAACCTGCAGTTCCTGAGGCGAATTTTAATGCAGTTCCACAGAGAGGCAATGTGCACAGGCATGCACAAATGATCGGCATCCTTCCAAACGGGGAAGGGTCCTCTCCATTCAGCGATAAGACTGCCCCAGAAAAAGATGCCCGCCCTGTGGAAAAAATATAGCAATGGCTATTGAATTTCAATTATTTCCGATCCACTCATGAAGGAGTCGATTCCAATGAGAAGATTATCTCCTGTTTGAAATTTCCAACCAAGACTATCAAGAAAAAAATTTCCAATCTTTTGCATTCTGCGCCAGACCGGAGAGCCTCCATACGACCCCAGAATCTTCCTTCTAAACCAATGTACCATACTCTTCCTTTTTAAATACTTAAACTGGATAATATTACTCCACGGACCATTCCCAAACACGCCTCTCCACAACGAATTACAAAGAAAATCCTTGTCGAAAGACCTCAGATCCAAGAGACCCCAACCACCGAGGCATTTCGGCTTGGAAATGTTAGAAATAGAGGATAGATGAAATTTTTTCCTCCCCTCCCGGTCTCCCCAAATAAAACTGGTTGTCAATCTGTTCATTGGCCAAACAATGCTGGCCGGAAAGGAGAATAAATGAGCCCAATATACCATCATCTGATTAAGAACTGCCTGAGCAAGGATCACCCTGCCACCAAGGGAAAGAAATATATACTGCCAACCAGAAATCCTCTTATGAAACTTATCAAGAATCCACCCCCAGCCCGCCTTTTTGTACCCCTTGGCATTCAGATGAAACCCCAGGTACTTCAGCCCATCCTCAATAGGAAGGGCTTTGATTCCAAACTTCTCCGACAACCAGTCAATCAAATCCTGATCTGAGTCATTATGGAAAAAAGCAGACTTATCCAGATTGATAATGAGGCCCGTAGTATTTTGAAAATTTTCCAAAATATCAAAATAGCACAACCAAGAAACTTTGCACAACATTCCAAAAATAATGATATCGTCAACAAACAGGTTGTGAGATATCGAAATACTTCTGCAAAGCATAAGAGGACTAATTCTGGCTTCTTCAACAGCTTTATTAATATGGAGACTAAGGGTATTCATTACCAGAATGAATAACAGAGGCGACAAAAGACACCCTTGACGAAGTCCTCTGGAAGCAACAAAAAAAGGGGACGGGATTCCATTGATAAGCACCGAGAAATTCACCAGCTCTACGCACACCATAATCCAATTTGTCATACCAGAATTTAAACCGATCTTAACCAGAAGGCATTTGAGAAATCCCCATTCGAGACAATCGTATGCCTTCTGGAGATCTATCTTAAGAATTGCAGCATCTCGCTTCTCTTTCAGAATAGAGTAAAGACCTTCCTGTGTGCTTGCCACGACATCCTGTATATTCCTCCCACTTAAGAATGCATGCTGCTCCAACAAGATATGATCCGATAGGAAGACTTTAATCCTTTCTGCAATTACTTTGGCAACAATCTTATAAGAAATATTGCATAACGAAATCGACCGATAGTCCGAAAAAGACATGGCATCATCTTTCTTTAGGATAAGCGCAATATTGGTGGCAGCCATCTTTGAGTTCATATTGCCCGATCTCCTTGTAGCCTCAACCATTTTTAAAAGATCCTCTTTAAGCAAATCGAAGAAATGTATAAAAAACTCTATTGACCAGCTGTCAGGGCCTGGACATTTATCAGCTTTAAAAGCCTTCATAACCCCAAGCAATTCTTCCTCTGTGACTTTTTGAAATATTTTAACATTAGCATCCGCATCAAACATTTCTGGGAAAATTTCATTACCCCACAGGATATCACTGAAATTACTGGTCTTCGACCTTTTAAATTGCCTCCCAAAAAAATTGGCCACTTCATTTGTTATTCCCTGTTGGGAGACAATAAACTGCCCGTTTTCTTTTTTGATCTTCCATATGGCATTTTTTTCCCTCCTAGCATTTGCAACTTTGTGAGAAAACTTTGAATTCCTGTCCCCATCTTTTATCCAAGTCATTCTGCTTTTTAGCTGCCAGAATGATTCCTCTTGTTCCATGATTTTTATTTTCTTTTTTTGCAATTCTTTTATGAGACATCGAGACTCCAGTGTTAGACTATGAGAAACAAGGACCTCTGATGCCACATCCAATGCCCTCTGAATCTTCCTCAATTCATCCTTGCTTGATTTCCTTTTTTGATATTGCCAATTTTTCACAATCCGCCTCATATAATCCATTTTGTCCCTGAAAGTCATTAGAAGAGTAGAAACATTCTTTTTGCTTAAGAGGTTAGACCAAGCTCTGATTATAAGCTCGTTAAAGCCCAATTTATCTTTACCTTTATTTTGCAGTTTTAAAAATTTGATGCACATATATGCTTGTGCATATGAAGTTAAAATTTATGTTATGATTAATTAATAAGATAAAGTTGTTTATTGTAGATAGAAAAATTAATCTTTTCAGTAAAATCTAATTTATGTATTTTGGAAATAAATTATTATCTTTTTTTCCTCAAATTCAAATCTCATTTATAACAAATTTAATTTTAAATAAATAATTTATTAAAATTATTTGTAAATCATATATCCTCTCTATACAATGTTCTTAACATTATACACATAAAAAACATTTAAAATTAAATTTGTTAATTTTAACTTCAATTTCTGATATTTTTAATATAAATATTTTAATAAGTAAAATCAATTCTAACAATTTAATTTATTAATATACTTTTTAAATATATCAGAATTTTTAAAATTTCAAAAATTTATAAATATTTTTTTCCGAAAACCAATAAATAATGTAAAAATTATTTATATAAAAAATATAAAAAACGATAGAAATAATTGCAACAAAATCAGCACATCCGGTTGGGCAATTTAATTAAATAAAGTCAAATGAGCTTAAGTTTGTTTTTCGAGTCAAAATCACCTTCAATTGACGGCAAAAAAACCTCGTATCTGACACCCGGTTGGGCAATTTAATTAAATAAAATCAAATGGGCTTAAGCTTGTTTTTCGAGTCGAAATCACCTTCAATTGACGGCAAAAACGCCTCATATTTTAGATCCAATTAAAAAGATACTCAAAAGCTAAAAGCAGACGAGAAGATGGGTTTGGTGAAACTCGTATCTTCTATCGAATATCCATTTAAAGTTTGAAGATGACTTACATGCAAAAACATGCCACATGGCTCTTTTCTTTTAAAAATACTCAATATGTTATTATCATTATTTTTTTTAAATTAAGTTATAAAATTATAATGAAAAAATTTATTATTAATTATTAATTAACACATGAAAATATTCATTATTAATTATTTAAGTTATTATATATATATATATATATATAAAAGTTCATCAATGGTTGGTAACTCAAACTTTTGTAGCCTATATCTAATTTTTAACCAATACTTTACTAGAAATTTCCTGGCATTTTACAATGCCCAGACCATGTTCTGGGCATTGATCCATAACCCTCCATATAACCCAACCATTGCCGGTACTTAATCAGAGTCGCATGTACCACGATATATAAATTGCAATCATTGTAATAAAAATGTTATGCCGGAGATTTCATCATCGAGCTATCGCTCTATTCATAGTAAGCGTGCAGGAATAAAATGCTTGTAGGCTTTAACGATGGATATTGGCCCTAAAGGATCAACGAATGTTACATCGTCTTAAGTTTATCAAAGGCCGGGAAGGCGTATGAAATTGTCAGGTCGTCCTAAGTTTATTAAAGGCGGGGAAGGCCTATGAAATTGGTTGCTTTGACCAAACTACTTTTGCTAATGTGATGAAATTGGTTGTGTTGACCAAACTACTTTTGTTAATGTGACAGCTTCTTGTTGACGACTTGGCAATAGAGCTAAGAATTAACAGAGTTAGCATAATGTAAAATATGGGAGACTACAATTTCATCCGACAGGGAAAGAAAACACAAATATATTACTAATGGAGAATGAAATCACTTCACATTACACAGAGGCCTTCGCCCTTGGCTTGCATTCCTCACGCAAAGTAAATACAAATTTATAAAGGGAGAAGGAGCATGATTCAGATGAAGATCTAGAAATCAATGGCGATGTGGTAGGTTTGGCATGAGTGTGGCAATGACGACTGAAGATGGCTGAAGACGACAGAGTGTCGGGGAGTTGGCGTCGACATTAGCACAATGTGCGTCGGTTTGGCTTCACATTTAACATTCTCCCACTTGAAGCCAAATAAGATTCATGAATGAAGTCACACTGAGTCCTACCATGCCTACACATAACTCATGTTTATTTCTTGGTAGAAACTTAGTGAGCATATCAACAAGGTTCTTATCTGTATGGATCTTTTCCAAGGATAATTGTCCTTCTTCCAACACATACCAGATCCGATGGTACTTTATGTCAATGTGCTTGGTTTTTGAGTGAAATGCTAGGTTTTTAGCCAAGTGAAAGTGAATGGCACTCTGACTATCACAATATAACATATATTTCTCCTGCTTTATTCCTATTTCTCCTAGGAATCGATGCATCCACAACATCTCTTTACAAGCCTCTGTTGCAGCTATGTACTTTGCCTTTGTTGTAGAGAAAGCTACTATTTTTTGTACCCTTGACATCCAAGATACTACTGCACCTGCAAATATATACAAATAACTTGTAATGGACTTTCTGGTGTCGATATTTCCAACCATATCTGCATATGTAAATCCTTCAAGCACAATCTCATTATGACCAAAACATAAACAATAAGGACTAGTACCCTTGAGATACCTCAAAATCCATTTTACTGCTTGCCAATGTTGTTTGTTTGGATTGGCAAGGAACCTGCTCACTACTCCCACTGAATATACAATGTCTGGTCGTGTGCATACCATGGCATACATCAAGTTGCCAACTGTTGAAGCATAAGGAATTCTACTCATCCTTTCCTTCCCCTTGTCATCACTAAGACATAATCCAGTACTCAGCTTGAAGTGGGCTGCTAGGCGTGTACCAATTGGCTTAGCATATTTCATATTAAACTTGTCAAGAAACTTCTTGATATATTTTTCTTGTGACAGTCACAACCTTTTGTTTTTCCTGTTACGCATAATCCTTGTGCCCAATATCTATTATGTTGGTCCCGAATCCTTCATTGCAAATTTGCTGCCCAAATCCTTCTTCAACCTATTGATCATATTCTTATCATGCCCAACAATCAACATGTCATCCACATGTAACAATAATATGATATACTTTTCTTGATCATACCTCTTGATATAGAGACAATGGTAAGCTTCCAACCTATGAAAACCATATTCCAACATGAATGAGTCAAATTTCTTGTACCATTGTCGATGTCACTATTTCAACCCATAGAAACTCTTCTTTAACCCGTAAACAAGGTTTTCTTTGCCTTTTTCTATGAAGCCTTTTGGCTGCTCCATATAAATTTCTTCCTCCAACTCACCATGAAGGAAAGTAGTTTTTACATCTAACTATTCACATTCTAAGTCTAAAGAAATAACAAGACCAAGAATGACTCTTATGGATGACATTTTAACAACATGTGAGAAAATTTCAGTGAAGTCAATACCTTATTTTTGGGCAAATCCTTTCACCACCAGCATTGCTTTATACCTCTCCTTCTTTTCATAACCTTCATGCTTAATCATGTAAACCCATTTTTTTGTAGAGCCTATCTACCTTTTGGGAGCTTTACCAACTCTCAAGTTTTATTTTCCAGCAAAGAGTTCATTTCTTCCTCCATGGCATTCTTCCATTCCTTACTGTGCTCGACTTTACAAGTCTCTTGAGAACAATTAGGCTCACCTTTATCAATCAATAAAATATAGTTTGAAGGAGGATACCTTTGTGAAGGCTTATGAGGCCTAGAAGATCTGCAAACCAACTGTGGTGGTGCATTATCAGGTTGTATCTCTTGTAAAGGTTCCTGCAAGATTGATTTTTCTCAGTGTTTGTCATTTTCCACTTGTTGACCTTCCTGCTCCTGAATTTGTTATCCATTTTCTTGCATTGGTGGGATGTATTCATGCTTCTCTTCAAACCTATCAATAAATGTCTTGACCTCCAACTCACCTACAGTGTTTTCAAACATTTTTGTCTCATTAAATATAACATCCATGCTTCTAATAATTTTATGTTTGACTGGATCCAATAAACAATAACCAAATTCTTCATCCGCATATCCCAAAAAAATGCATTTCATAGATTTATCATCTAGCTTAGTTCTATGTTCTTTGGGAATATGTACAAATGCTTCACATCTTAAGATTTTCAAATCAGAATTATTCAACTTCTTACTAGTCCAAGATTCTATAGGGATATCGCTATCCAAGGCTGTAGTTGGAAATCGATTGATAAGTTAGCTATCCTTACAACTTTTGTCCATAAATTCTTCTCCAAAGCAGAATTGGATGACATACTTCTCACCTTTTCCAAAATGGTGTGATTCATCATTTCTGTTGAGGAGTACCCGGAACAATGTTCTCTTGCTTTATGCCAAACTCGTTACAATATTCCTTGAATGCATTTGAGCGATATTCTCCACCATTATTTGTTTTGAAGCACTTGAGCAAGTTGTTAGTCTCTCTTTCAACATCAACGTGGAATTTTTGAAATATTTCAAACACTTCACTTTTACTTTCCATAGGATAGGCCGAAATCTTCCTGGATGCATCATCTATAAATGTTACAAAATATGATGCTCCTCCTAATGACTTGACATTAACATGACCAAACACATCTGAATGTATCAATTCTAACAAATGTTTATTTTTGTCATGTCCACGGCTAAAGAATGAAACCCTTCTTTCTTTGTCATATATACAATGCTCACAAAGATCAAGATTGTAGGATTTCAAACCTGGCAATAAATTTTTAACAAGAAGGATTTTTAAGCCCTTCTTGCTCATGTGATGCAAGAACTTATGCCACAAATCTGTTGAATTTCCTTGTTTTGTGACAAAAGCCAAATCTGTTTTTTTTATCATTGCCTTCAATGTATATAATGTTCATGTCTTGGGTTCTCTGGCCACAACCAATGTTCCTTTGCTAATTTTATAGCATCCTTTTCCAAAGCTTGTGGAATAGCCTTCATTATTCAGTCGTCCCATCGATATCAAACTCATGTGCATCTCTGGTACAAGTCTCACCTATTTCAACATTATATCTTGTCCATCCTTCATCTTCATCTTGACATCTCCCACTCAAACAATACTACAAAAATGATTATTTCTCAAATGCACTCTACCATAATCACCAAGATTATATGCAACAAAACTATCTTTGCATGGGGTTACATGGTGAGATGCCCCGGAGTTAAGGATATAATCAAAGCTACGGCTAGATGTATATAAACATGGATCCTCTACTGAAACAGTAAACAACACATCACCATCTATGACTTCAGCAGTAGTCTCGTCTTCGTTTGTGCTAGATGACTTGTGATTCGTACTCGCTGGTCTCTGATCCTTTTGTCCTTTCTTCCATAATCAACATTCTTTCTTCATGTGCCTAGTTTTGCCACAATGAAAGCAGATGATCCTAGTCCTCCATGATTTTGATCGGCCTCTCGATCTTGATTGCCCTTGTTGGCCTCGATCAATTTTCCTACCAAGATTAGTGAGAGCTACAACTTCTCCTCCCTATTTTTCCGTAATTGAGTTGCATCGCAACTCCTCATTCATTAAATTTTTGTTGACATCATCAAACTTCAGAGTCCCTGCAGTTACTGAAGTGCTCATAGCTACAATTAAATCTTCCCAACTATCTGGCATATAACACATTAACAAAATAGCTCTAATTTCATCATCTAGAATGATTTTAACAGAGGCAAGCTGACTAGTAATAATACTGAATTGATTCAAGTTCTCAGCGACTGAAGCACCCTCCTTCATCTTGAGATTAGAATGATTTTTCATGAAGAACACTTTGTTTAATGTTGTGTTCTTCTCATATAAATCATGGAGCTTCTTCCATAATCTTTCTGTTGTATTTTTCCCAGACACACTGAAATACACATTCTTTGCTAGATATATGTGAATTGTTGCAATCGTCTTTCTATATAGCTTATTCCACTCTTCATCTGTCATCCATGGAGATTTATTTGTTGCGCCCTCATTCGGCAAATACTGATCTTTTAAAAGCAGTATATCCTCCATTTGTTGCATAGGGCAAAATTAACCCCGCTCAACTTCCCCATATACATCACTACTGTCTCCCTTCTCAATAAAATTCACGACAAAAAAAAACAAAAACAAAAAAAAAACTTTAAAATTACTTTTTTTTTGTATAGATTTGAGGCTTCTGCTATTTGCATTTTGTGTGTTGATATTTTTCGGATTCATCGCATTCATTTTTTTTGTAATGGACATTTGAAATCAACCTCTGTGATTCATCATTTTTTTTTTAATAAAAAACCAGAAACTAACTGGCTCTTTTAATAACTACCTCCTTTAATAAGAATTTATCATATGACACAAAACACCTCCCTTTAAAATAAATATCTATCTTCTTAAAAAAGTTCACCAGTAATGATAACCTTTATCCGAAAAAGGATATCAAATATTTTGAACGTTTATTATAAACACTTTAAAAAACATCAACACTTCACACCTCATATATAAGTGGTCCCTTACACACTTCACATGTACGTAGACATATCCGTTTGAAAAACTTACAACATAGCATCGAACTCCACTTTTCACACTCCAACGACAACAACCGTCCTATTTTGGATTTTTTTAGATGGCTTCCCTTCTGGTTTTGGTCGAATTTGTGATGGTCCTTTCAAGCTAGGACCTCTACCTTAACTAGCGCATTTTCAGAATGAAGAAATCCAACCGCTTCTTGTAGAGAACATGTGACTTGTTGCTGCGCAGTAACAACTTCTTGCAGAGAACAAACAACATTTGTTTCTGCTCAAGAGAAATGAACTACGACTGGGATTTGGTGATAAAGAGAATCACTGAATGTTGAGGCCGACAACAGCAGTGCAACAATTCTGTGGTAAAAAAAAAAATCCATGGCCCATCCACGACACTCTATACATCACTAGCTCCTTACCAGTTGTTAGAGTATAGGGCAGCGCAGTGAAGCATTAACAGAGGCAGTAGAATGTAAAACAGTGCGAGAGACCACACAATTTCATGACACACAGAGAGAAAACACAAACATATTATTAACGGAGCATGAAATCACTTCACATTAAATAGAGACCTTGGTCTTTGTTGAAAATGTAATTTCAACGCAGCCGTACCAACGCCCAAAACCACCACAATAAAACCACAAACTCGCCGTGAGTTTCTCGGACCGCTTTTGTGTGAAGGCAGTTTTCGTACACAAGCGACCCAACCACAAACCCGCCGTGAGTTTCTCGGACCACTTTTGTGTGAAGTCAGTTTTCGTACACAAGCGACCCGAGAAAATATAATGTTGACGCGTGACTCTCCCCATACGTCACCCTCTGACAGTTTCTCGGGAGGTAAAGTTCGGTTAAAAAGGCTCAACCGATATTGTCCTGAACCGTTGGATTAAAAGAGTGGTTGCCCACTGTCGATTAAGGGAGATTGCGTGAAGTAAAATAAAATTTTGGTTGACCACGGGTTTTAATATTAATGCATTTAATGAATTTGTCATAGTTGTAGGTAAAAGATTTTAATTTTAATGTTACGGAGGTATGGATATAACATATAAGTTTTTAATTTTATTATTTTAATTATTCACGGGTGTAAGTTTTGTTTTACTAAACAAGTAAAACACATATTGTAATTTTTTTTTGGAGAATTATATTTTGTGTATGAAACGAATATAGAAAAACAAGGGAAGCAGCCTGCAGGTAAAAAAAATCACACACAGCAGTGTGAATGTTAAAATGAACTTATGAAAAGAAGTGAACAGTGTGAATGTAAAAATGAACTTATGAAAAGAAGTGAAATTTGCACAGTAGTGCGAGGGTGAAAGCAGATAAAGTTTTGTAATATGCAAAGTGCATAATGTGATTTTATTTTTACCGCAATAAATCCATGTAACTTTTGTTTTCACACAGCAGTGAATGTAAAAGAAATTTTTACACACAGTGGTGTAAAATTTCAAAAGGAGACAGAGTAATTTTTTTTGAAATGTTTTGGTGAATCCCTCTCACCGTAGAAGATGAATATGTACTAGTGATTTTTGTTTTAATGAATAGAAATTTTTTATGGTGGTGCAATACTCTGTTCTCAGTAAATTTTTTTAAAAAAACTTCCCTGTGAAAAAAGATCCCGGAGTAAAAGAAACAGAGCATTACCTCTGTGTGCTTGAATTGTTTGTTTTTGGGATTTTGCCAGAAAAATCTCCAACAGCCTTTGGCTTGCATTCCTTATGAAGATAAAATACAAATCTAGAGAACAAGAAAAGAAGTCTAGAATCATCCATGTAAATCAAATGTAAATCAAATAAAGATCTAGAAATTAATGACACTGTGATAAGTTCTGCATAAGTTTGGCGACAACAGTTGAAAATGGCGGAGTCTCCAGAGTCGGCACCGGCATTAGCACAATGTGCGTCAATTTGACTTCACATTTAACATGACCTAACAACTTTTGCTAGTGTGACAGCCTCTTGTTAAATTTACACCACTCAACACTAAATCAAATACCACAAAATACCCCCTCCGCTATTCCGCTCATGGTTTCAAGTGTTTGGGCTCGAAGTCGATTTAAAGTGCACAGGGATATGTTTGTACACCTGGTAAATGAAGCATATCAAAGGAGCTTTGTGGTGAATTTTATTTCAATACATAACAAGAAGAGCTGCAAGGCAGCTAGTCCCTGCCTAGGACTTACGAAAACTAACAGACTAGACTTGTCACGAGGAGCTTGCATGCGTTTCACCTGTCCCTTGAATTCTCCATTACTCACCACACCCTACCAACCCGTTCTCCATTAGTCATTAGTCACCACACCGTACCAACCTTACCTTTCCTTCAGGAACCCTACGAACCCTGCTTTGTTTGATCGATTGAACCGTTGAGAATGCATTTAATTTAGCGGGGCAGATAGCGGTTATATTGCTTGTGCAGGAGGTTGCGCTGCAGGTAGAGTCATAATTGGGAGGTTGAATCCATCCACGAAAGATATATCATAGGTGTCATAATTGTATTCGGCCAGAGTAATGGGGAATGTTCCCAATAGACCTCCAGTACAGTTTAGTAGACCCTCGCAGTCCCCAGTAATGCAGTTGCCTAAGCCGCCGGTGTTGAAGGAACACCCCGGTGCGCCCCCAAAACATGACCGATGTCTTGAGGCGTCCAGGAGTGGCCAGTGTCCAGCCGTTTCCCTCCGCCGGTTGAACTGGCTGCCCAAACCGGGAACGGGCACTCGTTGTGGATCACGAAGGTTGCATCTCCTGCGTCTGCAAGCATCAGTACAAATACAGTTAAAAATATGGATTCTTGAAGGAACAAAGATACGTATTCAATTATTACAGGTATTACCTTGGATAAAGGAAATGCATAACGCTGCCATGAATGCTAGCGAAAGTCCATTTGCTCCTGCCATTGTAACCGCTCTGATTCAAGCTTTCCTTGGTAAAAGCCTAATAATGAGAACGTTCAGAAAACGTCCAGAGCAGCGAGCAGTCCTGAAATTTTCTAGTTTGAGTACTCGCAAGAACCCATCAAGACGGATGACTTATCCCATGGTAGACATTGACTTTCCAAACTTTGAAGATTTGAATAAGTTTTGGAATTTGGTGAGTTTTATCTTCATTTTATTTTATAATTATTAATTTAAAATTGGTTTTTGATAGTATATGAATTTAATATTCTGGAAAACTAATAGACACACTGATTGTAAAGAGTTTTCAATTTAAATTTATAATTTCATTAAATTATAAGAA